>JAJOOF010012758.1:0-43955 GCA_029582545.1 Solanum lignicaule | reverse complement strand
TATATATTGTATGTGATACCTCTCTATGACATAGAAAATGATTTATCTTAAATCTCTTTTTTTTTTTAGATTTTCCCTTCATTTTTTTCATTATACAATTTGATAAATAATTAAAATTAGTTCTATCACATTAATTACATTTAATTATATCTCAGTTACAAAAACTCTCCAATTATTTGCATTTTCTATTAGAATAACATGTCCTTTTCTTTTTTATTTTTCAATACATAATCTCCTAATTAAATGGCCTTAAAAAAAGCCTCACAAAATAAATGTTGAACTAAAGTGCACGTATAGTCTTCCTTGACGTATGTGTTTTTTTCTTCTTCTTTTTTTTTCTCAATAAATCAAAGAGCCTTCTTTTTTTTTACTGTTCATTAGATATACAAATTTCTGAAGTTGGCATGGTGAAGAAATTTACTTCAGAAATTTATATGCATTTCATTTTTTTTATCTTAACTTTGAAATTAATGAATTTATTAGCTATGATTTGTTTTTTGCCTTCCTTTTTCAGATTTAATATATTTTCATGTATGTGGAAATTAGCTTTAGCATGTCTTTTGTATGTGTAAATTAGTTTTAATGTGTAAAATTTTGTGCTTGATACTAGACCTTTTCATCCGTGCAAAATTGGAGAATTTGAAACTTATAGTCCTTTCTTATTAGACAATTGTTGTAAATAATTTGTTTGGTATAAGAATAAGGTAAAATATATAGGATCTTGTTGTAAAACTTGAGAATAAAAGAACAATATAAAGATGAAGACAAGAAGAATATAAGACAAGAGGAACAATATAAGATAACTTTCTTTCTTTCAAGTGTTCCACCAAATCTTTAAGTCTATACAATATGAACTCTTATTCCTCTATTTATAGTGTAACATAGAGGCACACAAAAGGTTGGTCATAACACATGACATTAATCATGAATATAATGGAGGAGGTTATGAAGGAGTAATATTATAAGAATAATGGTTATGAAGGTGGAGAGGTTATGGAGGTTATGGTTATCTTCATATTGGAGGAAAGTTATGGAGATAATGGGTGAGAGTAACTTCTTGGTATAGTGGACATCCACACTATAGTCTTTTATAACACTCCCCCTTGAATGTCCATAGATATTATGCCTCGTTAAAACCTTACTAGGTAAAACCTTGTGGGAAAAAACTCTAGTGAAGGAAAAAGAGTACATATATCTTTTAATACGCTTTGAATGTTGCCTCGTTAAAAACCTTACCAGGAAAACCCAATTGAGATAAAACCATGGTTAAAGAAAGGAGTACGACGCATATTTGTCTCCCTTTGATAAAAACTTTACTTGATATCTCGAAGACGATGCATTTCAATCTTATATCACAACTTCTCAAATATTGATGTTGGCAATCCTTATGAATAAGTTTACAAGATTATCATTTGAATTGGTCTTTTGGACGTCTATCTCACCATTTATCATGTGTAAAACAGAATTTCGGTGAAATATTCTTTATCTGGTCTCCTTTGATTGTATCCCCCTTCAATTGAGCTATATATTGCTTTCGAATATGGTGGTTGGAATATCCTTTTTCAAAGGAAAATCACATATTTTCTGAATATGATAGATGATGATTCCAATCAAACACACTCCCAAATTACTTCATAGATCAGTATTATTTCTGCACGATTTGAAGAAGTGGTTACTAATTTTTGTTTCGTTGAATGTCAAGATATTATTGTGCCTCCATATGAAAACAAATAGCTCATTCGCGATCGAGCCTTATGCGGATCAAATAAATATTCTTCATCTACATAATCAAATCATTTCTGACTCAGAGATTGATCATTTCAATTTTATTGAAGATCGTTTTTTCTTCTCAAAGAAAATCACACATCCTCTATGTGTTGAGTCACTTACTTTGTTAGTTTCTTGGTATAAATGAAATGATAATATGACAATCTCTTAACATAACTTTCGTTATGTATATCAAATAATCTTCTAGCATTTGCATAATCAGGAATCTTGTAAGTGCACCAATTGAACTAATACATGATATTTTTTTAATCATTTTCATGAGATAAAAAAAAATCTTTCTCTGTGTTAAGCAATCTCAGAATCATTGAGTACTCAATGAAATTGCTTTAAGACCTTTTAAATCCTTCAAGGATTTTCATATAACCTTAATCATCTAGTTAGACATAATAATCATTCATTATACATATTCAAGTATTTCATCTACACCACTGGAGAATATATCTCCATTTAATAATGTCACGACTTTTGTGAAAACTCTTTATTCCCCGAGGTACAAATCGTACTTTATATCTTACGGTTATACTTTCGCACAATGATTCATTTGTAGCCCACTGACATATATTTTGATCTATGAACTATAAGTTCAAAAACATCATTTTTAAGAGAAACAAAATATAATTGAATAGTGCATTTTATTTGGCCACTCATTTATCTGTCTACACTTTATGATCAATTTGAATTTAAGATCCTCGTAATAATTTATAGCATTGAGTGCTACTTCATATCAAAGATACCGTCGACTGTCATTTTGATTCAATTCCGATACGACATCACTTATCGAGATCTCTTCATTTTCCATCATTTTCAGGTACCTGAACCTTTGCCAAGGTTTTATAAAGTGTTATGTCATAGTGCTCTTTCAAAGCACTTACCTCATTATCATGACCATTTTGATAATTTACTCATATCCTTCCTCAAGGAGTTTTACTTCTGGAATCGATTGGTCTATCACGCTTCTGGAGTACCATAGACTATATCCTTCAAGGACTATTTATTGGAGCATTTACAGTTTAATTAAAATATTGGGTCAGCAAATACAACTGGTAAATTATTTACAATATTTTGCAAATGAATTATCTCTTGAACTTCAAGTTCATGTTTTTTTAACGAGGATCTAGATAATTCACCCCACACATAATTTTAGCTGCTAAACATAGCTCCCCCTAGTGTTAGGAAATCTAACATTTACCCACAACCTTATTTGAGGATCCATCTTTGTATGTGGTGGAGCAATAAAATCATATGCACACACATCAAATTTTTAAATGAAAATTATTTGGTTCTTGACCCTAAATCAATTGTGATGGGAGAACCTTGTTGGCTTGATGCATACATGTTAAATAAATTCATCTCATACAAAATTTTGTTGGAGAGATTTGTTCTCATAATCATTGGTCTAGCTATAATTGGAGGCATACAATTTCTGCTAAACCACCAACATTATCAACATAATTTTATAGTTTGAAAATATGCTCTTAATTTATCAATTCGAGCAAACAACCTTACAAAAATCAATTTGTAAGTTGATACAAATGCACATGTGACCATACCATAGATGCATCTATTAAATCATAATAGTGAACGGTCCACATGGAAGGTGAACATGCCCATATTCACCTTTCTATATGTTCCAAATAATTTCAGGGGATACAATCCCAACCTTAGTTGATACAATTATCATTTTGTCATGAGATCAAGCAACAAAAGAGAATCTTGAAGAATCTTTTATTTCTTCAAACATATAGCCACATGAATTCTCAATTTTTTTTCACATTTAAATCGGAATGACCAATCGATTATGCCAACGGATATTTATTCTAGTAAGCTTCTAGTTTACTTTTGCATGTGATTGCCCATATTTTTATTTAACAAACAATAGGAAGACGGGTAACCTTTTATGTAAAAATTCATGATCCGTTTTGATTGTAGTAATCTAAAGATATTTAATCTTTCAATAATTTACAGTCTCAATATAATATTTTTTCTCAATTCCTTCGAAACTTAAAAAAATTTCTTTTGACACTATGCGCAAGCTAAGTTAAATAATATTCAACTGTAAGGTATTTTGATATTCTTTATTAATCACCCTTGTAAAGAGGCACACTGATACTTCAATATTGTTTAAATCCAATAGATTTGATGTAAATAGGTGAATTTACTACTATCTCATCTATTAAGTTTATGAAAGCAGATTATTGAATAACTTTGTATCCTCAATAACATCACATAATACGCTGACCACAAGCTCAAAAAACCCCAATTGGCACTAAACCAGATCAACTAACTATGATTAAGTGATTTAATGAAGTGAATATATATATATATATATATATATATATACAAAAGCCCGGGCTAGCCCGGACCCAATATGTATTACTTTATTTTTTTAAATTTATGTGACACATAGAGGAGAGGCAGCTATGTTTTTGAATATTTTTGTTTTTAATTATTTTTATAAGATTTTTAACATATTTCTCAAATATTATCAGTGACACATGTGATATTTTGAGAGTTAATCTATTTTTTAAATATATTTTTAAAAATATTTTAATTTATTAATTATTGTGATTGTTTTGTAGCACATGTGAAATTTTGTGAGTTAATTAAAATTTTTAATATATTTGTTCAAATATTTGAAGTTGTTAATTTTTGTGATTTATACGACACATGTGAAATTTTGAGAGTTATTTATTTTTTCCATATATTTTAAAAATATTTAAGTTATTAATTATTGTGAGTTATGGTACTCTTAATTAACATAATTTTCAAATAATATATTTTACCCCCTTTGTCTCAATTTATGTGGCATAGGCGAAATTTCAAAAGTTAATCCATTTTTTAATATATATTTTTAAATATTTTGAATAGTTAATTATTGTGATTTACAGTATTTTCAACATAATTTTAAAATAATATATGTTATTCCCTTAGTCAAATTTAAGTGGCATAGGTGAAATTTTGAGAGTTAACTAAATTTTTATATGTATTTTCTAATTATTTTAAGTTGTTGATTATTGTGATTTACAATACTGCTTTTTTCATAATTTTAAATGCATAGCATACTAATAAGGAAAGTAATACAAATAAATTAAAATCGAGAAAGAACTAAATATAAGTAGAGGAAATTGTAGGAGAAAGTCAAATCGACCAATTCACTGACGGACCCTTAGCTTCTCTGTTCACTCTTCTATTTATGTGGTCGGGGTGAAATTTTGAGAGTTAATCAATTTTTAAGTTATTAACTATTGTAATTTATAGTAATATATTTTTGAAATTTTTAAATACATAATATACTAAAAAGGAAGTAAAACAATCTCTAGTGTGTAAGACCTGGGTACTTATATACCCAATCCATCCTATGTTTTGTCAATGTGAGACTTGAGGTTATAGAAGCCGCATGGAGTTTGCCTAGATTCAACACAGAGGTTTGCCTCGTCTACATAAACACTTTGCCCCATCTTTTTAACTGGTCCACATCGACAAGGCCAATACAAGAGTGACTCTGATAGCATTTGTAACAACTCGGCCCACTAATCATATTTTCCCAATGTGGGCCTAGGCCCACACTGCTTTAAAATGTGTCACTAGTGTGTAAGGTCTTCTTACTTATATACCCAATGTTTCTCTTGTGTTTTGTCGATGTGAGACTTCTTATCCTAAATTAGGATTACTTATATATTAATTATGATTAAATGAAATGACTCTATATACAAATACATGCATACATCTATTGACTTGATATAAACACACGATATGAATAAGTTTTATCACCAGAAACCTATTTTAAATAAAAATGTATAACTACAAACGGAGCATCCATCTTACAAAGAAAAAGTCTTTAAATTACTATTTGGGGTGTTGATCTTTTGATAATCTCTGAGACACAACAAGAAAATATTCTTTTTTGATTTCCCAAAATTAAGTAGTTGTTTCTAATTTACCAGGCCTACGAGCTTTGTAGAAGTCCATAATAGTGATTAAAGAATTCCAACGCCGCGAAAAATTTCCAAAGGCAAGCATAAATCACTCCACCAAGCAACCTTCATTACATGGCTTCATTTGCGACACAAGTTGTTTAGTATTGATCCATAGGCATTGAAAAAGAGCAATAAGAAGTAACAAATACCACTGCATCAAATAAGAGTGAAAGAAAAGAAACTACAAATTGGACCATACCATTATATCTTCATTCATGTTGTAGTCGTCTTCATCATAATCATAAATGTTTTTTACAGTTTTTCAAGAGTTTCAATATACTTAAGCTCAATATATACTTTAGAGAGAGTGTCACTTAATAATGTTGATCTAGGTATACAAACAATTGACAAGCAATTCAAGTATAATTCCATCAAGAGGAACACAAAGTATTCTGATTTCAAGATCCTTAAATATGGTTGTCATGTTAGGAAAGCAGAGGGGTTTTCCAGATACTTGATTGCAAACTCCGTCATCACTAAATTCTTCTTCTTCTTCAATCTTCTCATCTTGTTCTTCGTCCATGTCTTCACCATCTTTTTTCTTTTCTCCATTGCCTTACATTTGATGAAAGATAAAGGATAAGTGTAGGAATCCAAGAATATGTCTATTGACAAATTAAAGGTCACAGGATAAATTAGGCTATTTGGCATTGTAGAAGATTTTAGATATAAAGTATTTTAGCTTAGGAATAATAACAATCTTTTATAATTAAATATTAAAGAATAATTTAAAGAGATTTTGAGGTATTAACTCAAACTATTTTTAAACAATTACTACTAAACATTGGTTTGATCATTGCTGTTACCTACATCACATTCAGAACAAAAAAAAAGGGACATCAACAATCATTTGAACATCTACACTTTGCTCTTTATATTATTATTTCAATTTATATTTTTTGAACCACAATAGGTACTTTTCACCCTTTTACATGTTTTGCAGGACAACACATTACAACGAGGAACTCCCTCTAAGCAGCAAACTAGGGCAAGTTAGTGCAATATCAAGCATCACTAGCTAAGTTTCACTTTCAAAAATCAACTTGACTCGATTTTTAGAAGTTCAGATTTAAATCTTACTTATAAATCTTTCATGTCTCAATTCATTATAACTCGACACTGGGCAATCTTTTTTTTTTAAAAAAAATCATCTCTACCATAAGTCTTTAGTATAAATTGTTACAGGGCATTTCTCATTCAAGTTTCTTAAGAACTAAGTACCATCCCTCTATTCGTGCTAATCTCTTCACACCTCACCATCAAAAGATTTCAGTATTACCGTAATTTGATACTGGACAAATTTGAATCAAAATTTGTTATGTTTCTACACTCCCAAACTACATATGCCCTGATTTCTCATGAAACCTGAGATACGTAGGCAACTCAGAAGCCAGAGTTCGGCCATAACTCCATAAACATTTCTTGCCAAGTTGTTGCTCAAAGTATATTTTGGTGGTTCACCTAAAATAAGATTGTGTCAATATTTCTTTGTCCACGTCTTCTCTACTCTCCCCCATGGACAAACAAAAGGGCAAGTTGTTGACACCCAATTTTGGCTCTCCATATTTAATTAATTAAGCTTCCATAATAATAATATAATAAGAATAATATAATATAATATAATATATATATATATATATATATAATTATTACTTTTAAGCTCCTTATTTTTATTAACTGTCAGATCAAACGATCGGACGACCCAAATTAATTAAAACTTTTCTTCCTCCCAAAACGACCCCTACGCTAGCTATACTTCTTCTTTTTCCTAGACGCCTCAACCTAGAAAAAAAAAGAAACGTTCCTTTCCCAACGTTCTCCTTCCCCATGGCCGCCCGACGCCCTTTCCCATCGCCTCTGTCAGAAAACGGCTATGGTCCCCCCGAAAATGTCAATTTCCAGCGGTTCCTTGCTTTATGCTTCCATAGGTCACTCAACCCCTTCAATAAATATGAAGAAAGTAAATTCTTGGGAGATTTTCTTCCCTTTCATCATTACTTATTCCATTTTTCTCAGATTTAGCTTTCCAATAATTAAAAATTTTGAATCTTTGAGGCCAACTAGGAGTGCCAAAATCGACCACAAAAGAACGCCCTTTGTTCTCATGAAGATCATCCAGAACAACCGATAGAAAAATAAAATCTAAGAATCAATAGAAGAGTAGACTAAAAAGGGGCAATCCAGCAAAAGAGGAAAACACCATAGGGAGCATTAGACTTTAAGATTATCTTATCTTTATGTTCTATGTTTTCATTTTTTTGTTTCGAATTGAAGAGGAAGTTTGAAGTGAAAATCTTTGACGTAAAAGCTCTAGTTTGCTACTCTATGCAAGGTCAGTTGATTGATTAGAATATATTATGAATTTGTGTTCAAATTTCTAAGCACTGAAGCATATTATCTTCACTTTGCTATCGCATTTCATTTTGAACTTGGCTCACGCATGATTGAATTTGTCTTGATGAGCGATTAGGCGTATCGAGTAAAATGTCTTCTTGTTAATATATTTTTCACTTAGTTTTGGTTGAGAACATTCAAGCGATGATTATATAGAGATACCTTTTTATTGAAATATCAAAGCATGAATTAAATTGATTTGGTAGATTGTAAAATGAGTCTCTGGCTATTTATTTTGGCTTATTTTCACTATTATATATTTCCTCTTGTGACACATAACATATATAACCTTTATTTTAAAGATTTATCTGCACTTTTCCTCTGTTTGTAGTTTGATTAAGAGATTTAAATGGACAATAATGAATTGATGCCTGCTTAAACGGTTTCTTATGTATACATATAAAGAGAATAAATATAAGTGAGGAGTAGCAGCCCTCATCTCAGGCCTAAACTTATTGGAATCAACACACATTTGCTTAAGAATACTTACTTGTCTAAGGGTCTGAATATAGGCTAAATAAGAATGCCAATACTAGTTATCTACTTCTACTTTCTGGGAATATCTTTGGATGCTTGTGTGTACTAAGATGAGAAATTGCTCTTTGTTAAGACAACAAAATCGTTCATGATTACTCAAGCTTGAAATCTGCCCATAACCTATAGCCAGACGTTTTCATTGATTTTTTATTAGATACAACCAAATATGTAAGAGTAATGTAAACCAAATGGTAACCTCTAACCATCGACGTCCAAAGGTTTGTGGTCACACATATGATAGATCTTATAAGTGTTAATGTTCTATTGCTCGAATTTTATTTTTGTTAATCATGTAGTTTGATTTGTTTAAAATGGCCATACATATTCCTTAGGAATTTTATTATTGACAAACAAGTTTTCTGTAGTATGCTTAGCACGTGTTTAAAATTCGAGAAAGTATTGTATGATAATTTGTTTTGTCATTCATGTTATGTTAAGTTTTTTACTTCAATATAAAATTTCTAATATTTCCTTCTTCTTATGTTTCATGTACAACCGGAGGGCTGGAGTTTCTACTTTGGAATTCGTTTTGGCCTAAAATATTAGGCCAACAACAATTAGGATCATCGCAATGCTCGGAATCGCGTGAATTAGGAGTCTAACATTTCTTAGGCCCCTTTATGACATTTAATTATATTATTGTGATATACTAACTAATTCTTACATATGTCTCCATAACACTTTAAGTTTTGATATATTAAATGGCTTGTCTTTTATTTTGAAGATTCTTTGTGTGAGCTAATAGTATCCATTAACAAGATTGAAAGTTATATTATAAACTTTTGGTAACACTCTTAGAACAAATGATAGAAAATATCTTTTTCTGTTGGAAAATAGGTTGACGTCTTAAGTTTACTTAACCATTTTCATTTAGGCCTTTCAATTAGGCCTTTCACTTAGGCCTCTTAAGTTAAGGACAACAAAACTTATAGTTTAGAACCCCCAATGAAGTTTCTAAGGGCTAAAATAATATTCATTTAGGCCTTTAAGTTGAGGAAATGGGAAACTCATCGTTTAGGACTCCCAAATGAATTTGAAGCTAGTTTAATGACTTAAAATAAATACCCTTTAGAAATACTTAAGGCTAAGATATATATCTTTAAAAATACCTATTTTTTAGAAAACAAGTAGGCAGTAGGCCCTTATATTTTATTAACAAAAAATAAAAATGTAAGCTATAAGTTAAGTTTCATTAGTTAGGCCTATGTCATATCCTTTTAAATCACCTATATCCCTTTAGACATTTGATAATTATTTAATTTAGATGATACTTTCTCATTAGGTTATTTGTTAACATTTTTTCCCTCATTTATAAAAGCATATATTTTCAAAGAAGTTTAACTTGGAGTGATATTTTCAAATATTATATACCTAATTTTTTTTATAAACCAAATGTTTAAGTTTAAGTTTAACAACTTAAAATGCATACTTTGAGAGATTAAAAGTGCAGTAGTTTGGGTCCAAAAATTTCTTTTAAAATACTGCTTTCAAAAGGAAGAAGAAACATTATTTTAAAAAGGCCAAAACAAATGTTATAAGTTTTGTTAGAATTTTTTTTTCTTAAAAGATACATACGACTTAACTCATTTTTTTAGGGAAAAGGACAAATATATTTGATGAGTCTAAGATTTGGACTCATTTGGGGCTATGTTTATATAGATTTAGTGTCCTCAAATGCTTAATTTGTGTCATAAACTGATGTTAAAGCCTTGATTTTTAGGTAAATGGATTGAGGAACAAAGAAAGGACACTAACAGGCAAAAAGAAACAGGACAAACTAAAGAAATGAAGAAAGGCAAGCTTGGTGATCGCCAAGAGCACTTGGCGAATCATCGAGTGGCTAATTTGACCGCCTAAAGTTCCAGTGTGCCAACCCTGAGGAAAGAAATCAAGTCGGTGACCAAAAGGGGCAGTCGGCGAATCACCGAGCAGTTCCTCGATGCAAAGAGAGATCGCCCAAAGTTACAGGACTTGAGGATGTTGAATGCCAAGGCAAAAAGGCGATAGAAGAGAGCATTGGGTAGTTCGCCGAACCCGACTTACTTCGCCTAAGACCCTTCGTGGCTTATTTTTGGCAACTATAAAATAGATTTTGAACAGTTAATTTAGCAAGTGAATATATGCTGATTTATGCTGACTTAGGCAAAATTAGTTTAGAATACTTCTCTCTTAAGTTTTTCATAGTTTCTTAGTAGACTTGAAGGATTTTGGAGATTCAATTCGGAGATTTTGCAAGTGGGTTACTGATTTTCTTCGATTTCAAGAATTGTAAGGGCTAAATTACTCTTACCCAGCTGATGGCTAATCGATTTGGTAATCGTTTTTACTCTTTTATGATGTTTGGCTAAAACCCCAATTCTTGGGGTGTGATCATGTGATTATGGGTTGAATTAGTTTATGGGTATTGTTAATTACTAGTTTAAATGCTAAATTAAAGTGAGTTTAATCATTAATTGTGGTTTTATTTATGAATTATAGTTGCAAATGCAGTTCTATTTTTGTGTTCTTGGCTTGCTCGAGAGAGAAGTTTTAGAACTAAGATTATTGATTAATGATTTGTAGGTATTGGGTTAAGTTGGGTTTAGCTCGAGAGAGTGAATCCTAAACCTAATCCTACCCATCTAGCTTGAAAGAGTGAATGAATTAAGGTGTGGGATGTTCTTCATTATCATGCTTGTTGATGTTCGAAAGAAATCACTTGATTTGTGATAGTTGTTCGAGAGAAAGCTATCTCCTTTATAATCTAGCCTACTCTTAGGGATAGTATCCAAGGTTTCAAATGCTTGGAAGGTGAGCCAATCCATGAGACGTGGCTGAGGTTTAAGAAGTTAGTGTTGCAATGTCCAACTCATAGATTGCCTAATAATGTGTTGTTACAATACTTCTATAAGAGCCTCGATTTGGTGAACAAAAGAGATGCTATTCAACTTGTTCCTGGTGGTATAATGTAACAACCCTATGAAGTAGCTTCCCAACTCCTTGATTGCATGACCAAGATCAACAGGGCATGGTACACTCGTGAGGACCAAATCTCTCCTCTCAACTTTAGAATGACAAAGGAGCAGATAAAAAAAGAGCAAGAGAGAGAGCAAAACATGGCAAAAATGATGACCCAACTGGATATCTTGGCTAAAAAAGTCATGGGTGTTGGTACAAAGAGTTTTAATGTTGTGGGTGTTAGTGGAGTAAACCCTGATGAGGCACAATTTGAAGCGTTGTACAATGAAGAAGTGAACTTCCTAGCGAATCAAGGAGGAGATTATTGTGCAAACTACCCAAGACCGAGTAGTAATCAAGGTTTAAATAGAGATAAGGGCGGGAGAGACCTTGATAAAGATTGGCGTGATAGCAACGCCACTTGGAAGGAAAGAGAAGGGGAGAAGGATAGGTATGTTCCTCTCCATGACTTTCAAAAGCCCAAGGAATCTGAGGGTGGTCGTACGGAAGGAATGCTCTCATGCAATCTCAACAAGGTTGAAGGGTCTAACAAACTGTTGAAAGAAATGAAAGAGGATGTCTCGACTCTCAATCAGACGGTGACCTCTCACTCAGTCTCTATTAAGCAACTAGAGACCTAAATGAGTCAAATTTCGTCACATTTGAATCCAAGACAACAAGGGGGGTTGCCTAGTGTTACAATTGCAAACCCCAAAAATGAAGCTTGAATGGCTATTTTCGTTGTTCCACGATGTTAACTAAAATGCTTCTTGGGAGGCAACCTGTAACGATCCGAGTCTACACCCTGGACGTGGCCGGCACTAAAGAACCATTGTTGGTCCCCAAGCGAACCACCATCCTGGTTGACTACAAGTGGAAGACTAACTTAAGCATGCAAAAGCTTAAAACTGAATAAAATTCATGAAAAACTCAACTTTTCAAAACTTTATCTCAAATGAACAACTTAGAATAAAAATAATATATTTGACTCGCCATAAAATAGGCAACTTAAGTCTTTAAAACTTCTAATAAAACAAATGAATAATACAGACTTCTCAACTATACTGACTACCTATGAAGCCTCTAACTGATAAAGATGGAATTCGGGACAAGACCCACGACATCCTGACTAAACTGAAAAGTAAATGAAATCCTCCGGAAACAAGAAGGCTCACCATAGCTAACTCGAACTCCTGGATGTATCAACGAATCTCCTGTTGATGGTCCCAAATACCTATGTCTGCATCATGAAAAGATGCAGGCCAAATGGCTCAGTACGTGGAATGTACGAGCATGTAAGGGGAATTCTAAAACAAAACATAAGCTTGAAACTTGATAAAAAAGAAACATACTTACCTCTTCTCAAACTTACTCAACTCAAGGAATACTCAAGGATGCTCAAAACTACTCAAACTTATTCAACTAAGAAGTACTCAAGGATAAGATACTCAACTCAAAGATTAAATACTCAACTCAAAGATATGATAGTCGACTCTGGGTACTCAACTCAAAGATTAAATACTCAACTCAAAGATATGATAGTCGACTCTGGGTACTCAACTCTGGATACTCAACTCAATATAAAGCAACAATACACATGCAATTTATGGAAAGCTTTATAAAACAGTAAAAATAACTTAGTTCGTTAAAGAAAATGCAATAACAAAGAGCCTAAGTGGTGATACAACATCTTGCCCACGCTGCTAGAACTGTCCTATACTTTGCCTTCATATAGAATGCTTAACTTAGTGGATCCACTAGCTTATGCTAAAAGCATCCTAAGGAGTCATCTAAAAAGTATGATTTTTTACTACCCATGATGGCTACCTGGTTTATGGTGACGTGAGTTATCTGAACTCAAACTCGCCCCCATATCGGTACTCAATACTACTCCCAAAATATACTTTGCTCATATATTTGTAAAACCAAAACTCTTTTTTTAGTTTGAGATAATTGCTCAAAAACTTAGCTTAAAAGCTCTCTTGGAATCGATGTTCCCTTTCTTATTCAAAACTCTTTTGGAAATCTCAGTTTCCTCTCATCTTGAATGTGAAACATTTACTCTTGGGAATGCTTAGTTCCCATATATCATTTTAAAGGAAATGAACTTTACTCTTACTCTTTACTTAACTTCAAAGCTTAAGTCTTAAAACAAAGTTTAAGCATTTGTAAAAGACTTCTTAAAATATGGTTCACACCGAATTATGGACTTGAACGACTCAATGCAAGGTTTTCAATAACCATAGATAGAACTCAAATACTACGAACTCAAGAACTTCAATGATACTACTCATTTCAAGAATGATCAACTCTGAGGGTTCATGCGGAATTATGAGCATGAACTACTCAACTCAAGGACTTCATGGGTAACATGTAATAGTCCCATGATTAGAAATATAATCTCAAAGAGGATTTGGAACTCAATACTCAAGACTTAGAACTTGAAGATACTACTCCTCTCAATGATACTCAATTTATGGAGTCCATGCGGAATTTATGGGCACGAACGACTCGACTCGAAGGTCTACAAACTACATGGAACCCAAGTATACGACTCTTCTCATTCTCTGACTTACTTCCTCAAAACTTAGTTCAAATCGATAGTTGATCTCAAAGGATTCACAATTGAACTCAAAGGCTTTCTTGAACTCTACTCTTAACTCTCTCTTGAATGTAAATTATGAATTCAAGAGTTATGAATCGTTATATGAAAGATCTCGTGATGCCAAAGTAGACTCATGAATACATTTTCCTCATTCTCTTATTCACTTGCTTGAGTCTTGAAACAAGTTACTAGAAGTTGTAGAAGACTCCTCAAAAAGACTCAAAGGGACATTCTCAAAATGTTTGAAAGAACTCTCAAAACCTAACTTTTAACTCCACCTTGGATTTGAATTATAGATTCAAGGGTTATGCTTTGGAATGTAGGACCTCTCAATGATGTAAGAGGGTTAAGATAGTTGATCACAAGAACGGGTGAAGACCCAAATTAAAGAACACTGGCGGGACGCGGAGATGGAATTAAATCTTTGATCGCGACAATAAATTTTGGGACAGTGGACTCCATATCCTCTCCGCGACGAGGAGAAGGTGGTACTTTTTGGGGGACTGAATGTTTAAAATACCTCTGCGACGCGGAGTTGGGCACATATTTTTGCCCGATCTTTTCTTCCTCTCTCAAACTTGAATCAACTCATACCTACTGCAATTCTAAGGTCAAAATTCACGAATTCTTTTAACCCAAAACAATTTCAGTGAAACCCACACAAGGAACTATCAATTAACTCATCTTATTTGCAAACCCTCGCCTCTAGGACTCAATGAGAACTTCATTATCAAAGAACGAAACACAAACCTCAAGAACTCAACAAGATTATCTAGCCTCAAGAACTTCTCAAGAACTTAATAATTCAATCTCAAAAATGAATTCAAGGATAGAATTAAACATGATTGGCGTGAGGGCGAACAAACCCAACACTATGAAAGCTTACATATCTGAAAGAATCATCTTCTTGAAAAATTTGAAGGAAAATCTGGGAAGATGGACCTAGCCTTAGCGTTTCTTGATTTTCTTGAGCGTAGAATTTTTGGAGTGGATGAGAGGGTTTGATTTAAGAAAATTGATTTTTTACTCGTTTAGGGCAATTTAGATGACCTCCTAAGGGTTTTTAGGACTAAAATACCCTTAAAGAAATAATTTAAACGAACTGGGAGTCGGAATAATTTTTCACTAGGCAGTGAGGTCCGTATTAGCTCCCTAACGCAGAGACATCGCGGAGTTGCTGCTAGGTTTGTGCGTCGTTAGTAAATCAGTCATAACAGTTTACTCAGAGCTCAGAATTTAGCAAAATCGGTAGAGTTGGAAAGATAACTCAAAGGGCTTTAATTTTATATCTTGTAGCTCACCTAAATGATCATGTACTAGGATTTTTGGTCATTTGAAGTTGACCCAAAACTAAAGAAAAACTTAGGAATGACTTGAATGAACTCTCTTTAGTTCTTCTTGGAACTCAAGGTGCTACATCTAGTGACCTTAATACTCAAGAAATTTTAAATTCCTTGCAAAAATCTCACTCACAACAAAGAGCGGTTCAAGTCTTAGCTAAAAATTTTATGGGGTGTTACACAACCCAAGTTTTTAACGCTTTAAGTTTTGGTTTAGAATAACGGGTGTTGATTGTGGAGGTTGAAAAGGGAAGTATGTTTAAAAATAGGAAGTTTGGCAAACCAAAGGTCCAGTCGGCGACTCACCGAAGAGGTCGGCGAGCCCGACTTGGACCACTGTTGGACCCACAAAGCCTGAAGTGGAAGTCTGTAAAACTCAGTGGGCCAATTGCTTAATCAGTGACTCACCGAACAGGTCGGCGAGCCTGATTTTATCCGCCGTTTGAACCCCCAAATTGTCTGGAGGTCCTGTAAAACTCAGCGAGATAAAGTACCACTCAGCGCATCACCGAGTGGTTTGGCCGCGAACTGAAAGGTTTTAAAAGGCCAAACGGTTTAAAATTTCAAAATCTTTCATATTCTCTCATTTCTAACCCCGTGCATGCTCACCCGAACTTTAGATATTCCTTATTTTTGCTATTTCATTCCCTTTTTGTGTGTGATTTCGTGCTTGGAATTGGATTACTTTGCCGCCTAGCTTTTGAAATTCTCAATTCGGCATACAGGCTGGTTTTTCGAACCCCGTACTTTAGTTTAATGGTTGAACTCAAATGCAATAGGTAAATGTGTGTTAATATGTATTGGGTAATTGCTTAAATTGTGTTGTATGTATTGGATTTCCCGTATTGTGTTCGAACTTGTGCCTAAATGCTTAAAAAGATGGTTTCCCGTGTTTTATGCAATTAATTTGGTTCTAAATTGTTGGGTTGCAGTTATTTTTTATTGGGTCTAGTTGGGTGAAGTCTGAGTAACCCCGATTTGTGCCAAATTACGGAATTTTCCCAATGATGGAGTGTTTGGCGTCATTCTTAAGGTAAAAGTCATCAACTGGCCAATTTTGGCCAAATCGGGGGAAGTTTGAGTACCCCGAAGGAATAGGTCATATGGGTCTGGTATTAATTGCATAGTGTATGTGTTCAATTTTGACTTCGGGGGCTGCGGGTTGATTTTGGGAAACAGGGTTGAAAATTGGCACGTTGGACCGTTTGGCAAGTTGCGTCGAGCTCTCTGAATGGTTCGGCGGTTCGCCAAAGTCCCCCTTTGACTGCTCTTAATTTTTTGTTTTGGTTTAATTGAGTCTATAACTTTCGGTGGGAAGCATGAGCTCATCAAAAGTTTCCTTTGATCACCCATTTTGTACCCCTAACCCGTAAAATGCACTGTAATATTCGGCAGGCCAGTCTAAGTTCGCCGATTATTGTCGACGATTCGCCGAAGGGCCCTGAGCATCATCGACATGCCTTAATTCTGGAAAATTTTCAGTTTGATCCTTTCGGCAAGCCCAATCTAACTCGCCTAAGCGACTCGGTGATTGGTTCGGCGAGTCTTTCTCTAACTTGATTTCTACAATTTTCTTGAACGGTCACTAACACTTTTCGATGTTTTTCGCAGATATGGTTAGACCCAAAGTTCCAGGGAGAGACATGCCACCCCGCAAGCGGGTCAAAGGGATCATCATAAATGAGGATGCAGCAACATCCAAATCAATGGCAACTAAACTTCCTACCACGGGTGGGAAAGGAAAAGGAAAGGGCAAGGCGCCCATAGTTGAGTCTCTAGAGGTCAGCTCCAATAGTGAGGGAGTCTACGTGACTCACCTCACCACATCAGAGAGCGAGAGGGAGCATCTTGTTCTCAATTGTCCATCTCTGAGACTGAGGATGTCCAACTTCTATTGTCCTGGAGAGCTTAAATGCGCTCCAAGAGGATGCATCATCCATCTAGGATTCGGGTGCCAGACTACTCCTCCTCCTCTAGTTCCAGATCAGACTGTTGTCACGATCCAGGGGTACACCCTAGATATAACATGGCATACTTGACCCCGAAGGGGTCTCATACAAGCCCTTAGCATATCATAACATAAGATAATAGAAAAGTATGGAAATTTTAAAAACTTTTATCCATACAATCGAAGTCTTTTAAAAATGCAAGCGAAAGTCCTTGCTACACTTTTGTCTCAAACCATCTAATACAACTTTAAAATAAAACTCTTGGAACATAGCCCATAAAATAGTCTCAACATGAAAATAAAACACATAAAGGAAATAATGGCTTTTGTCCTCGAAGCTATGAGGACTCAACAAATCTTCACCTCTTTGCTCCTTAGAAACCTATCTTCAAGATTGGAACTCAAATCTCCAAACCCTACATTTGATGAGAATGTAGGCAAAGTATGCGTTAGTACAAAATGTACTAAATTTTGTTAGCTAGCATAGTATCATAAGAGCATATCATAAGGGTTAGTTAACATAAGACATAATCATATGAAATACTTCATGAAA
The DNA here is from genome assembly GCA_029582545.1 of Solanum lignicaule. Classification (NCBI taxonomy): domain Eukaryota; kingdom Viridiplantae; phylum Streptophyta; class Magnoliopsida; order Solanales; family Solanaceae; genus Solanum; species Solanum lignicaule. The sequence continues at coordinate 25,876 of JAJOOF010012758.1, read as the reverse complement.
CATCAATTATAAGCATAAGAGACAATATCATAATCATAAGTGAAGTCTCCAGCATAAATATCATATAAGCCTTAGTCAACTCTTAGTCATTCATATCATCATAAAAGGACTATTCTCAAGTAACCTCAAAGCATACTTGTGCAATGCATGAATAATCCCATAATACCATCCAAGCTAAGCATCCTTTTTTTGTCATCTTAATCATAGTCTATATGCATAGTCAAGTCTTAGGCTTCCATATCATAAGAGTACTATACCCCTAAGTAACCTCAAAGCATACTTGTGCAGTGCATGAATAACATCCCATAATACCATTCACACTAAGCATTGATGCTTATCGTGACCAACGATACTATCCTATGGTATGAGTGTCTACGATCGTTGATAATATACTAACCCAACCAAGGGTTGGGGTCGTGTCCTAAGGGAGAGGTTTTGAGAATTGATAGAAAAATAAAATTACATTCTAACTAGTTGTAGCTAAAGATATTAACAAACAAAAACATAGTAAATTAAAGGGGGTGCCACGAAAGTGTCAAATATCAAATGGGGGTTTTGTCACAAGTAGTAAAACAACAAAATAAATAAGAAAATCAAGTATGGGAAAGGAGGTTCTTGGGATGTGACCTCATTACAAGCTGAGATAAATCGTTGGGTACATGCTTTCAATAGGAAAATTGCAAGACAATAGTGACTAGGCTAAGCTTTAAATGGAAATAAGTTCCCTCTCGGGCAACTTACCTCGTTTCAAATGCGTTCCTCTCGGACAGCCATTTGCCGCATGAAGACCAGCCTACGCCTTACCCCACTCACTCTCTCAAGCTGAGTGTTAGGATATGGGACTAGGGCTCACCTTCTCGGGCTGAACCTCATGTCGACCCACTCCTTAGGCCATCAGTCTAGTGGTTTTGGTTTCGCGGCCTCCTTATCGGGCAAGCCGAAAATACACGGGTGGTTTTGTATTTGCAACTACAAATCCTTTAGATTAAACCACAACCACTAGGTAAAATCACCATTAAAATACATCTAACCTATCAGCAAGTAAGACCCAACAAGAATATCAACCCATATTTGCTAAATCACACCTCAAGAATGGGGTTTTTTGCCACTCATCAAGAAATAAAAAATTATACCTAACATGATAAAGAAATCAACTGGGTATAAGAAATTAAACCTTGAATTAAGCTACGGAAGAAGAATAAAGAAGACCCACTTCCAACTTGGGGAAGATGAACTCCTTTCTTCAAGTCTCTACAAAACCCTCTCCAAACTTGAGAGAAAAATACAGAAAAATACTATAGACTAATAATAGTTTTTACTCTAAAATTGTTCCACACAAAAACTACAACTCTAACTAGTATTTATAGTTTTCACAGATTGTGTTGCGGAGGATCGTTCGGCAACATTAGTCAAGATCGCTGATGAACTCGGCGATCCTTCCTTTAATCAGCTTATCGCCTTCGGTGTCTTGCCTTCAGCATCCTCGTATTCTGGATCATTGGGTGGTACATTACTTCTTCGTGGAACTAATCGGTGACTCACCGACTGCTCCTTTCCTCGCCTTTCGATCCACTTCCTTCAAGGCTTCGCGTAGTGGAACAAAGGGCGGTGCATGTCAATTCGGCGACTCGCCAAGTTGGACTCGGCGATCCGCAGACTTTTATTTCTTGTTCTTTTCAGCCCCTTTTTGCTCTGTTTTGCGCCTAAGTGTCCATGCTTCCAGTAAAACTTCAAATACCTGAAACTTAAGCATTTTAATCAGGTATTGAGATAAAGAAAGCATTCGAGGACACTATTTCTATTAAAATAAAGCCCTAAATGAGTCCAATTTGTGGACTCATCAAGCATAACCTTGAAGTCACCATATGCATACTTACTATTCATTTGGTCTCATTCTTAGCTACTTCATATAGACGAGGGAACTATCGCTTTTAGTCAATCATATCATGGAAGGAAGCTATAGCAAAAACAAAGCTAAACATACAACATACAAGAGCACAGTTCATAAGTAGCTTCGAGTCATACTTGTGCAATGTATGAATAGCATCCAATACTACTATCCACACTAAGTACTACTTTAGGCTATCATGCATACTCACTAGTTGGGGACTAGTCCCTTTTTACTATTCGCTTCTATTCATTTAAGGTACTTCTCTTCTTAGTACAAGGCAAGACATCACACATGAATGATCACAAGTTATCAATTCACGGCTACCAAGGAATAGAACCCTACTAGGCTAGACCAAACTAATCATTTAGCTAATATGAATTCATTATTCTAAGTCAAGCTACCATGGAGGGCATGCTATCATGCAAGTCCAAGCTATTCAAGGAAAGATACAAGTGTTCCGTCCTAGCTACCATGAAAGACATCCTATGATGCTAATGCAAGCTACCCTTAAGAGAGTATGGTCCCTCAATCCTAAGCTACGAGGAAATGGTCTTGACCTAACCAAGTCAAGCTATACATGAAGCCATTCTACAATGCTATTTCAAGCTACCGTTAGGAGAGTATATGTCCTCAATCCTAGGCTACCATGACTATCCCTAAGTCAAGCTACCATGAAAGCATCTTACAATGCTAATTCAAGCTACTCTTAGGAGAGTATATGTCCTCAATCCTAAGCTACCATGAATTGGCCTTGTCTTACCAAGTCAAGCTATACATGCATGGTTCACACATCACAACTTCAAGCAATTCTAGTCTAACATACTTTGATTCATTTTAGGTGATTAGCTTTTCAACCTAGAATCATTCTAGGTGAGATAACCTTGCACCTCCTAGCATATTTTTGCCTAAGTGTGTAAGTGAGAATAGACTTTCAACAATACACATCAAGATCACATCAAAATAGCTTTGCTCTCAAAGCCCTAACTATCACAACCCAGACCGTCGTGATTAACACCCACACTAACCCTCCGATGGGAGAACCACTACTACAACCCCAACCAAACAACTAAACCAAAAACTAAAGCATTTAAGTTACAGAAGCAAGTTAAATACTAACGAAAGAAATAGAGCTCCCATAAACTCCAACAAAATCTAACAATAATGAACTAACATTGCAGAAGTAATGCCAAGAACCTGAAAGTCAATGTACCAAAACATCTAAAGTTCAACAAGTCTAAACAAGAAGGGATACAACCCCAAACTAATGAACTAATAACTAACTAGAAAATTCTAAGTACGAAATATGAACATAGACGAAAGGAGAACTCATGGCAGCCCGGTTGAATTGACTCACCCTTGAATTCGAACAATCACTGATCTTCTAAGCGAGGTCTGTCAATAGCCGCCAGAAAATGCCCTGTACTCAACAAAAATAAGAGCAAGTGTAGTATCAGTACACAACGATAGTGTACCGATAGGATCACGCGTCTATCCCACTAAGTGCAACATACATCAGTCAATACAACACTATAATCACATGCATATATCGAACATATACCATATTATCAACATTTACGAACAACGAACAACTTCACATTTCTCAATATACACAATTATGATAAGTCGTTGGTCCTCTGATGGAACCCAAACCCAAACAGTTAGCATACCGGAACGTGGTACCAGATCCAATGATTATGCTAGAACGTGGCAACCGATCCAAATTAGTTATACCGGAACGTGGCAACCAATCCATTCAACACACCACAATCACAAGTATATTCTCAAGATCATACATTGAAGTCATGATTTCATGGCAATGATCATTCATCTATCTCATTGTATCATAATGAATCAAGAACAAACATACGTCACACAATCATAGAATCACAACCATCACCTACCTCGAAACAAGCTTTAAACCCTAGGAAACTTGATCCTTTCCTTTCCGGATTCGTTCCACTTGTTCTTGGTCTACAAACAATCATAATAACACGGGAATCAATAAAAAATCACTAATTACCTCAATTACTAACAATTCTAACAACCCTAGATCATACCCATGATCCCAAGTATCCAAATTAGGGTTTTTTCCACCATGGTTTCAAATTCAAAACCCTCCCCCATCTATAATTACCCATTTTATTACGTTCTACGGATCGAAAAATGGATTCGGGGAGTGAAAAGCTTACCTTTAGCCTCAAGAATGGTGGAAAACTGTCAAGAGTCGCCTGGGTTCATTCCTTAGATCTAAAAATCGAAAATTGTAGAATAAAGTCATTTAGGGGTTTATTTACAACTTTAAGTCGCGTCTGGCCCGCCACAGCGGCCCTCACCCTGCTTCAGCGACACCGCCAGAGCGACCAAAACCACCGCCAAAGCGGCTTGCACGAAACAGTGAGCTATTTTAATAATTTCCAAGACCCCCATTTTAAAACACACTTTTTACGAATGACGCTCAGAAAATACCGTTCAAGCTAAGATCGATTTCGGGAGTTCTACTCACCCGAATTCAATTTCGTAAAGTCTTCCAGATTTCTTAACGATTTATCTAACTACTCATGTCATCAAAATCGTAATTAAATCACCCGATTGTTACCAGATTTTCCTACACCTTAATGACTCCAATTTCATCCAAATTTGGGCTAGGTTGGGAAATTTCAACTTACTACGAAAAAGTTTTCTGACCAAAACTTTTTCCCCTTTGGCTTTTGTTTAACGACGGAACCCAATCGTTACACTAACATTCATGATTACAAGCCTTCCTCTCAAGGCTTGACTTCTTACAATCATCATTCATACCTAGATTTCAAGGAATTTTATTGACATTCTTCATTAGTAGATGATTCTAGTCATAATTGATCATAAGGTTCAATTTCAACTTTTCTAATCATGATCCATCATAGATACTAAAATCTAGTTTAATTCATGTTTATATGTACCTAATCTTGAACAACTACCACACATGACATTAATTTTAGAAGATCACCTATGAACCCTCAATTTCACCTCTCATGGCATAAACCCATATGATATCAATTCTTCCAATTAGACTAGGGTTAACCATGGAAATCACATAAATTCATCATAATATCACAATTCTATGCTAAATCAATCATAATTAGGTATTATCCACTCAATTGGAATCACACCCAACACTACCCACAACATAGGAAGAAATAGTAGCTTAGATTGGGTTTTTTCTGCACAATTAGGGGAAATCTAAGGGGCTCTGTGGGTGGAAGAACCCATAGATGAATAAGCTAACATATCTTGATCCAAAGCCCTTACACAAGCTTGCAACAATGGAGTCTTTGTTTTTGACCTAAGCTTTATCTTCTTCTTCAAGTCTTGAGTTTTCTAGAGAGAAGATTTTTGAGATGAAGAATTTTGGTATCTTTTGGGGTTTTGGAATTAATGACTTAGTTGGAGTGGTTAATGGCTTAAAATACTTTATACAGGTGTATAAAATCCATATATAATGACCCCCACTTAAAATCAACTACAAATGAATTTCCTAATTTGACCCTCACTAGGCATCCATGGTGCAAGGCACCACGACAGGACCTCACGAGTCGTGGTCAAGACCATGAGTTGTGGTCCTGCCCGTGGTCCCTTGGGCAGTGTCTTGGCCAAAGTGTCTTGGCCTCCCTCATCCTAAGGAATCTTCATGAGCCTTCCCACGAACCGTGGTAAAGACCATTGGTCGTGAAGTGGCTCGTGAAGGTGTGCCACTTAGAGGCAGCCCTTAGGGAGCTACTGCCTTGTCTTCACAAACCACACCACGAACCATGGTCCGCACCACTGGCCGTGGTGGTGGTTGTGGACTTGAGGCAGTGTGCTCCAAGCTTGGGGCAGCCTTTGTCTTTGTCTTTTAGCCTCGACATTTGTAGCCCTCAACTAAATCGTAGATGGTCTACTAAGCTACGGGAAATCATTTTACGATTCTAACCCTTGTTTCAACCTTGAAACCTTTACGTAAAGTTGTAGTCTAGTCTACTAGTTTTCAGGGTATTGCAATATCTCCCCCTTGGGATCACTCGTCCTCGAATGATGATTCTAAACACTTTTTAAAGGAAACGAATCTAGACTAGTATCCCATCATGCATGCAATTCATCTAAATGCACACAACCAAGGAGGACAACTTCAACTCCAAGCTAAACATGCTCAATGCAACACAAGGGAGTACGAACTACATTTAACAACCCAAAAATGCATGAACTTCATATCTACTCATATTAAAGGAGAAACTAGCATCTCCTAGCTTTAACATGCTCATTAATTCATCTCATGAAATCTATATGCAACTCTACTCAAATGCACCACAACATGAGGCAAAAAATGCATATAAGGAAATCATGGCAGCACATAAACACACAATAACCTTATTAGATAGGCACACTATGTCCCTCTTGGGAGTAAGCCTACAAAAATTCTTCTAAACATCATTCATACTAAGGACAACTTAAGCCTACACAAATTCTTCTAACCATCATTCATACTAAGGACAACTTCAAAGTCTAACATATCAAGTCACAAAATACAAATAATCCAGAATCTACTAAAGCATAAAACAAATACCGGTAGCAACATCAGGATGTCACTCTTGATCTTCTCTAGATTGGAGAGCATAAAACCTATTCTTCTTTTGAGAACCCTCATCCAAACCACTAGTGGCAACTTGCTTACCCTGTCTTCTTGTAATCCTTGCCTTTGGGCAATCATTCATCTTGTGGCTACTCTTACCACAACCAAAGCACCCTTCTCTACCGGCCAAACACCTACCCTCATGTTTCTTACCACACCTAGAACAAGGGGGCCATAGGGACTCATTACCAACCACTTGTTACCTAGGGGTAGACACTCTTTCATCCTTATACTTAGGAGCATTAGAAAAGCCTTGTCCGGAAAACTTTTGTCGATTCCTAGAGCGACCATGTCCATCGGATCCATCATGAAAGGACTTATCATTATTCATCCTAGACCTCTGTTTCTCTCTAGATTTTTCCTCTTGGAGTTTATCTTTCTCTATTTGTTGAGCATACACCTTAAGACATGAGATATCTATATCATCATGGAGCATTGTCGTACGACATTCTTTTGCTACTATGGCGGACACCCCCGTCAAAATCCTACTCATCATATCCCTCGGACTCACTACCATAGATGGAGCATGCTTAGACAATAGAGTAAATTTCAAGGAATACTCTTTAACACTCATACTACCTTGCTTAAGGCTGATGAATTCTTCCACCTTAGCTTCCCTCAACTCTCGGGAAAAGAACCTATCAAGAAATGCATTCTTAAACACTTCCCACTCTGTAGGACCCACTTCTACCAGCCTAGCATTATTTGAGCAGCATCCTTCAATTGGTAAGCGGCTAGTTCTGCTTTTTCTACCGAAGCCACCCCCATGATAGCTAGCACCATATAAACCTCCTCTATGAACCCATTAGAATCCTCTTCTACCTTGGAGCCACAAAACTTCAGAGGGTTCATCCTAAAAAACTCTCTTACTCTAGAAGCAGCCATTCCCCTTATTGGGTTCACTGGAGCTACCACCTCCCTATTCAATTGTGCCGTCATGGCTTGGGCCAATATTAAGAAGGCCGACCTAATCTCCGCATTTGACATATCCGGAGGATCAATTGGAGCTTGAGGATGAGCTTGGTGTGGAACTTGGAGAGGAACATGTGCTCCTCATTGCCTTCCTCACCTCTCCTAGCATTTTCCCTTGTATTAGCCATACCCTGAAAAAACCATTGGGCACTGATTAGAAGAAGGACCTACTAGAGCCAAACTCTAAGGCACGACTTAGAGAATGAAGAAGTTAGATTTCCTAAACATCCAATAGCCTCCTATTTATAAATGTGGCGCGCTTCACATTTATGAACAAGACTCTACTAGACGTGGTATGACACAATCCTAGAACCATTCTAAACTTTTTGCTCTGATACCAAGTATGTCAAGACTCAGGGATACACCCTAACGTAACATGGCATACTTGACCCCGAAGGGCTCTCATACAAGCCCTTAGCATATCATAACATAAGACAATAGAAAAGTACGGAAATTTTAAATACTTTTATCCATACAATCGAAGCCTTTTAAAAATGCAAGCGGAAGTCTTTACTACACTTTTGTCTCAAACCATCTAATACAACTTTAAAATAAAACTCTTGGGACATAGACCATATAATAGTCTCAACATGAAAATAAAAGACATAAAGGAAATAGTGGCTTTTGTCCTTGAAGCTATGAGGACTCACCAAATCTTCACACCTTTGCTCCTCAGAAACCTAGCTTCAAGATTGGAACTCAAATCTCCGAACCCTACATTTGATGAAAATGTAGGCAAAGTATGCGTTAGTACAAAATGTACTAAATATGTTAACTAGCATAATATCATAAGAGCATATAATAAGGGTTAGTTAACATAAGACATAATCATATGAAATACTTCATGAAACATCAATTATAAGCATAAGAGACAATATCATAATCATAAGTGAAGTCTCCAACATAAACATCATATAAGCCTTACTCAACTCTTAGTCATTCATATCATTATAGAAAGACTATTCTCAAGTAACCTTAAAGCATACTTGTGCAATGCATAAATAGCATCCCATAATACTATCCTAGCTAATTATCTGTTTTTGGTAATCTTAATCATAGTCTATATGCATAGTCAAGTCTTAGGCTCCCATATCATAAGAGTAATATACCCCTAAGTAACCTTAAAGCATACTGGTGCAATGCATGAATAGTATCCCCATTCACACTAAGCATAACCTTGAACTCACCATATGCATACTTACTATTCATTTGGTCTCATTCTTAGCTTACTTCATATAGACAATGGAATTATCACCTTTAGTCAATCATATCATGGAAGGTAACTATATCAACAATCAAGCTAAACATACAACATATAAGAGCATGCTTCATAAGTAGCTTCAAGTCATACTTGTGCAATGTATGAATAGCATCCAATACTACTATCCACACTAAGTACCACTTTAGGCTATCATACATACTCACTAGTTGGGGACTAGTCCCTCTTTACTATTTGCCTCTATTCATTTAAGGTACTTCTCTTCTTAGTACAAGTAAAGACATCACACATGAATGATCACAAGTTATCACTTCAAGGCTACCAAGGAATAGCATATAGCTAAAATGACTTCATTATTCTAAGTCAAGTTACCATGGAGGACATGCTATCATGCAAGTCCAAGCTATTCAAGGAAAGATACAAGTGTTCCATTCTAGCTAGCATGAAAGACATCCTATGATGCTAATGTAAGCTACCCTTAGGAGAGTACGGTTCCTCAATCCTAAGCTACCATGAAATGGTCTTGGCCAAACCAAGTCAAGCTATACATGAAGGCATTCCACAATGCTAGTTCAAGCTACCCTTAGGAGTGTATATGTCCTCAATCCTAGGCTACCATTACTATCCCTAAGTCAAGCTACCATGAAAGAATCTTACAATGCTAATTCAAGCTACTCTTAGGAGAGTATATGTCCTCAATCCTAAGCTACCATGAGATGGTTTTGTCTTACCAAGTCAAGCTATACATGAAAGGTTCACACATCACAACTTTAAGCTATTCTAGTCTAACATGCTTTGATTCATTTTAGGTGATTAGCTTTTCAACCTATAATAATTCTATGTGAGATGACCTTGCACCTCCTAGCATATTTATGCCTAAGTGTGTAAGTAAGAATAAACTTTCAACAATACACAACAAGATCACATCAAAATAGCTTTGCTATCAAAGACCTACCATTCATGATTACAAGCCTTCCTCTCAAGGCTAGACTTCTTACAATCATCATTCGTACCTAGATTTCAAGGCATTTTGATCACATTCATCATTAGTAGGTGATTCTAGTCATAATTGATCATAATGTGCAATTTAAACTTTACTAATCATGATCCATCATAGAAACTAAAATCTAGTTTCATTCATGTCTATATGTTCCTAATCTTGAACAACTACTACACATGACATTAATTTTAGAAGATCACATATGAACCCTCAATTTCACCTCTCATGGCATAAACCCACATGATATCAATTATTCCAATTAGACTAAGGTTAACCATGGAAATCACATAAATTCATCATAATATCACAATTCCATGCTAAATCAATCATAATTAGGTATTATCCACTCAATTGGAGTCATGCCCAACACTACCCACAACATAGGAAAAACCCTAGCTTAGATTGGGCTTTATCTTCACAATTCGGGGAAATCTAAGGGGCTCAATGGGTGGAAGAACCCATAGATGAATAAGCTAACATACCTTGATCCAAATCCCTTACACAATCTTGCAACAATGGAGTCTTTGTTCTTGACCTAAGCACTATCTTTTTCTTCAAGTTTTGAGTTTTCTAGAGAGAAGATTTTTGAGATGAAGAACTTTAGGATCTTTTTGGGTTTTGGAATTAATGACTTAGTTGGGGTGGTTAATGACTTAAAATACTTTATATAGGTGTATAAAATCCATATAAAACGACCCCCACTTAAAACCAACTAAAAAAGAATTTTCTAATTTGACCCTCATTAGGCAGCCATGGTGCCAGGCACCACGACTGGACCTCACAAGATGTGGTCCTACCCGTGGTCCCTTGGGCAGTGGCTTGGCCAAAGTGTCTTGGCCTCCCTCATCCGAAGGCATCTTCACGAGCCTTCCCACGAACCGTGGTCAAGACCACTGGTCGTGAAGTGGCTCGTGAAGGTGTGCCACTTTGAGGCAGCCCTTAGGTAGCTACTGCCTTTTCTTCACAAACTACACTACGAGCCATGGTCCACACCACTAGACATGGTGGTGGTCGTGGACTTGAGGCAGTGTGCTCCAAGCTTAGGGCAGCCTTGTCATTTGGCTTGGGCCTTGCTCCTTTGCGTTGACACTTGCATTTTATCCTCGAGACTTGTAGCCGTTAACTAAACCCTAGATGGTCTACTAAGCTATGGGAAATCATTTTACGATTCTAACCCTTGTTTCAACCTTGTAACCTTTACATAAAGCTCTAGTCTAATCTACTAGTTTCCCGAGTATTACAATTGTGGTCCCAGCACCACTTGTACAGGGTCCTCCTCCCCAGTATCTCAACATACGAGAGACTGAGGGACTGAGGACTATCATTGAGGAGAAGAGACTGTCCACATATGTTGTGATGGACAGATATCCTGAGATATGTAGCACCCTGAAGTCCCACAATTTTTAGCTCTTTAATAAACCTAGGGTCCCTACGTTCTTAATTGGGTCTGGGAGTTCTTCTCACCCTATAAAGCTTTGGTACCATAGGGAAAGAGGAAGGCTGCTACATTCAAACCAGTAGATTACGTAGTTTTCTGGGATAGAAAGGTAAAATGTGATGATGATGATATAAACTATGTTTTGAAATGCACTAACAACATTACAGATGACTACTAGAGCATGATCAAGACAACGACTTTGGAGGATATGAAAGGTTGGTTGGCCCCTCTCCTGTCTGAAAATACTCCTAGGTGGATTCAGGTCGGAGTGCCAATAGAGAAGAAAGACCTCAATGTGGAAGCGAGGTATTGGTTTGGTTTCATTAGTAGCACAATAATGCCATCCCTAAACGAGTTTATCCTCTGCAACACAAAGGCAGCCAATCTTGGATCCATCATTGCCGGGAAGTGCATCAATATGGGTGTAGTTATTAGATAGGAGATGGCCATGAGAGCTAGGCAGTGACAAATATCTCTTCCTTTACCGATGTTGATCACCGAGTTGTGCAGACGAGCCTGTGTACCACGTGATGAGTAGAAGGATGTGGAAGTGATTCCCATCTCCTCTACTGAAATTCGGCGTATTGAGGCTGAGAAGAAGAGGACAGCCCCGGTGGATACATCCCCGGCTGTTGATAAGACACTACCTGCAGAGACAGTATTGCCTACTCTGGACACTGGGCCTACATATACTTCAAGGTCTACCCCCTCTATGACTCCGAGTTCTTCTACCGCTCCCCTACCTCCTAGGTCTGCTGCTAGTACTGCAGAGACAGTATCTCGACCTCCACTCACCCAGGACATGCTGCTACGGATGGGGCACCTAGACCATTCTACTGACGTGTGTGCCTCTAGGCTAGAGGCTGCAGTTCTTAGGATGATTGAGAGAGCTCTCATCGCTGCTTTGTCACCTCTTAGAGAAGCTATTGATTCCCTCACGACAAGATAATTGGTGTGTGAGAGAGTTTAGAGAACCACTCATGAGGTGACGGTCTTAAGGCCGCAATTGCAGAGTTGAGAAAAGATGTGGACCATCTGAAGACCACTGACATGTCAATGATTGTTGGGATTGTGGAGATCCCTGACGACATGGACACAGATATTTCGTCCTATTCTAATATGCCTCTGGTTACCACTAGAGATGAGGTTAGAGCTGATGATGCGGCTGCAGAGTCCAAGGCAGAGACTGATGAGGAGCAGCTTGGTGTTTAGGAGGATACCACCTATAAGGGCCTGATTGAGGTCGAGGAGGCTATGGAACATTCGGCCATTCAGACATCTTTGAGGGATACTTTTATGGCAGGCTCTAGCGGAGTTAATTTTGATGTTGCACCGGGCACTGATTCCTAGCCCCAGAGTGTGATCCCGAGCACTGATGCCCCGACATATGGAGTGACTGCGATGCAGACTTCACCCGAGGCTTAGCATGGCAAGATGACATCTTTACCTCTCTTTCTGTTGTTTTTATTGATTAGCTTTGTTTTAGTTGCATTTGAGGACAACTATTTTTCTTTTGTGGGTGGGGTGAGGTATTTCCATACCTACCTCTTGTGAGTATATCTTATTTGTGAATATTGGGTTTTGTTGATCTATACATGTGTTTTGATCTTAATTTTGTGGATGCTTGAGCTTGTGGCTCTTTGTTTTGAATGGAAATTGTTTTGAACAATTTTTTTAAAATTTCTACCACCTCTATTATGTGTGATTGTGGTTGTTCTTATACGAATTTGAGTATTGGTGATGATCAATACCGATGACTTGAATAGTGCTCTTAATTGAACGAAATGAATGTACGGCTACGATGAGGCCGATGACGTTTTATAGACAATGTGTGAACTTTTAGCATCTCATTGTGACTAGCCGGTTATCGAATGAGTCTCTTGTGATGAACAATACACACTAGCTAGAAAGTGTGGAGTCTTGTTTGATATTAGGGTCAATGCCTTGTATGATGAGACAACCTTGAACATTGTGTGTGATGATACCTAGAATTTTCCCCGTTGGTTCGGTTGACTAAGTGAAGCACTTGAAATGATCATAGGCAACAATTTTGAAGAGTGAAACAATTTAAGAATATAACTCTCTTGTGGCCAACCTTGTGAGATGTGTGAACCGTGGTTGAACCCTCTTGAGCCTTATCCTTTTCTTGAAAGAAACTTGAACAAATTGTGATCCCTCTTGATCCACTTACCCATAACTTTCATGAAGTGTGGTTTGTTTGAATTTTGTCCTAAGTTGGCGGTGTAGTGAAAAGAGAAGAAAAATCAGAAGTGTTAGGAATTCCCCCTCGGGCAATGGTTTTGAAAAAAAGAAAGATGGAACCCCTCCATGTAAAAAAAAAAAGAAGAGAGCAAAAGAAATGGGGTATCTGGTAGTGCATTTGAAGTGGAATAATTGGGGTGAATTATGAGCATTATCAAAATGGTTAAGAAAAGGAAGAAAGTAATGTTCAGACCACACTTCATGAAGATAGCAACTACTGAGCCTAAATGACCATACCTTTACACTCAGCCCCGTTACAAGCCTTAAAAAGACCTTTGTGATCTTGAGTGAGCTGAAATGAATGTTGATTGGAAAATAAGGCCAAACCTATTGGTGAAGTCATGCATGTGTTCATCTTTGTGAATGTGAGAGTCGTATGTGATTCCGAAACTATAAATTGTTGAAGTACTTTGTATGAATAGGGAATCATCTTTGTTGTGAGGGCATTTGAGTACCTTTGTTGAGCTTGAACTTGCATTTGAAGCAAGTATTGTGAACTTAAACACCTTTGATAATGGCGAGTCACAATTTGAATCTTTGAGTTCACAATTGATCACTGCATGAGTAAGTTGAGTCTTGTTGTGTGCATTCATGCTGAGTCTTATGCAGCACTATTTGAGACATCCTTTTTGAACTGTTGAGGTCGAGTTTACTTGAGGACAAGCAAATGTTTAAGTTGGGGGTGTTGCTGATTCCTAGATTTGGACTCATTTGGGGATCCGTTTATATAGATTTAGTGTCCTTAGATGCTTAATTTGTGCCATAAACTGATGTTAAAGCCTTAATTTTCAGGTATATTGATTGAGGAACAAAGCAAGGACACTAACAGGCAAAAAGGAACAAAACAAACTGAAAAAATGAAGAAAGGCAAGCCTGGTGACCGCCAAGAGCACTTGGCGAATCGTCGAGTGGCTAATTTCACAGCCTAAAGTCCCAGTGTGCCAGCCCTGAGGAAAGAAACCAAGTCGGCGACAAAAAGGGGTAGTTGGCGAATCGCCGTGCAGTTCCGCGATGCAATGAGAGATCGCCCAAAGTTACAGGACTTGAGGATGCTGAAAGCCAAAGAAAAAAGGCATTCGTCGAGTTGTTCGGCGAACCCGACTTACTTCGCCTAATAGCCCTTCATGGTTTATTTGTGGTGACTAAAAATTAGATTTTGAACAGTTTATTTAATAAGAGAATTTATGTTGACTTAGGCAAAATTAGTTTAGAATACTTCTCTCTTAAGTTTTTCATAGTTTCTTAGTAGACTTGAAGGATTTTTGAGATTCAATTCGGAGATTTTGCAAGTGGGTTACTAATTTTCTTCGATTTTGATCATTGTAAAGGCTAAATTACTCTTACCCAGTTGATGGCTAATCGATTTGGTAATCGTTTTTACTCTTTTATGATGTTTGGCTAAAACCCCAATTCTTGGGGTGTGATCATGTGATTATGGGTTGAATTAGTTTAAGGGTATTGTTAATTACTAGCTTAAATGCTAAATTAAAGTGAGTTTAATCATTAATTGTGGTTTCATTTATGAACTATAGTTGCAAATGCAGTTATATTTTTGTGTTCTTGGCTTGCTTGAGAGAGAGGTTTTAGAACTAAGATTATTTATTAATGATTTGTAGGTATTGGGTTGAATTGGGTTCAGCTCGAGAGAGTGAATTATAAACCCAATCCTACCTATCTAGCTTGAAAGAGTGGATGAATTAAGGTGTGGGTTGTTCTTCATTGTCATGCTTGTTGATGTTCGTAAGAAAACACCTGATTCGGGATAGTTGTTCGAGAGAAAGCTATCGCCCTTATAGTCTAGCCTACTCACTAATTTTTAGTTGTTTACTAGTTGTTTCAATTACCCATATATCGAAATTTGCCTATAATCGATCACATCCCGAGAATTCCTCTCCTTATTGTCGAATTGTTTATGACTGCTTTGTAGTTGTTAACTGCAAACCAAACCCCTTCCCCCCCCCCTACATCTGACAATCATGTCAACCTTTATTAATTTAATTCATGTATTTTTCGATAATTTTTATTCCTATAGCTGATTAGATCATACTCATACTTCTTCGTTGAATTTGAACATGTACTGCTCCCTGTGGAATTCGACCCCAACTCTTTGTTGGGTTTTATACTGATTAATGATCGTTTGCACTTAGAATTGGATGAAGTGTCCTTGAAATGTTAATCAATATTCCCCGAACTATCATAAATAGTATGTATATATCATTCGTTATACTTATGGTATGTTTATACCCTTGCCGTTAATTTTTTAGGTTTTGTATACCCTTAACCCAAACGCAGGGACACATGGCATCATCCTAGGCTTTTATCCAATTTTAATTTATTTACCCAAAATTTAAAAAAATTCCACCCAACTATCCATTCCCAAAATACAATAAGGACCCGAATTAAAAATATGTTCCAAAAATCACAAGATAGCAGCCTCCAAATTCGTCAATATGCCAAAGTTTGAGATGATATTCTACTGTGTGATCCAACTAAGGATTTTAACCTCAAATGCATTGTTCTCCACCTCTAATCTATCATTATTCTCCGTTGTTGCAATTTCGTGGAAATTGCTTTTGTTCTCCAGTAGTTGCAATTTTGTGGAAATTGCTTTTGTTCTCCAGTATTGCAATTTGTGGGACATACAATTTCTTATGAATCGTTCTCCACCCTCTACTCTATGTTTTCCAAAAGAAAATTTGAATCAGTGGAATCGTTCATCAATCACTTTTGATAGCCGCCGACAGAGCTCTGACATGTTGACGGAGCCAATGCAAAAATAGGTGTCACCCCATCGCTAGCCTAACTCGTCCAAAAGACCCAAAAGACACAGAAGAACACCACTAAATTGTATCTGAAGGCAACGCCACCCTTGATGGTTCTCAGTCACGACATCGCCGCCACATCATGCCACCAAAATGATAATTGGCAATCCAATTCTGTGGGAAATCATCTCAGCGACTCTATACGTTAAAAACCTCAATTGGATCACAACAAGGCTCGACGAATTTAGAAATTAGGATTTGATGTTTAAGTTGGGTTTGGTCTTTAATTCGGGTCTTAATTGGATCTTAGAAATGAGTAGTTGAGTGGGTATTTTAGGTAAATAAATTAAAATCAGATGAATGACTAGGATGATGCCACATGTCCCTCCGTTTTGGTTGAGGGTATACGCAACCTAAAAAATTGAGTATATACATCTATAAAGTATAACGAAGGGTATACACATATCATTTATGATAATCTGGGGTATATTTGTGCTTTTTCCCTTTTTATTAAATAGGACCAAAATATTTCAAGTTCAAATTTGCAAAAGAATATTTTTCTTACTTATACATATTTATTACTACTCATTTCCATTTTTTGTTAGCACAATTGCTCCTCACGCTATTATAAATTTCCTAGCTTGTTTTCCTTTCTTGAAAAAAAGATTATGAAAAAATAACTTATACAAATTTATTCATTTTGTAATCTTTATTGGCCTAAGTTTGACGGATATTGTTTTAATAATTCTTTAAAGGATCCTTAACCCTTCCCTTTAGGATAATCAAAATCTCTTACCTAGAATTACATAAGTTAAGTAGACCAATAAGAGTTACTTAAGCATTATTTAGATGTCCTAATTCATTATTTTTGAAATAATTAGGCGATTTTTAGATCCTTTTAAAACTAAAGGTAGATGAATAATATGATTTGGGGTGGGACACCAATGACTAGACCTATTTTATATTCTTTAAATCATCTCCTTTATTAAAATTATATTTGTCATTATTGTTATCTTTCAAATCAAATATAGTTAAAATATTTCAATTTCTTAACATGTTATTTCAAGAGTTTAGATATGCCAACAGGTTCAAAATACAAGGTACATACATATATATGTTATGCACATAAAGGTATAAATTCTATATTTTTATATTTAGTTTTCTCTACACATGATCTATTATTTTGTTATACTTTATATTATTTTTCTCATATCTAATATCCCTTTTACGAATGTTTCTTTTTTTTAATAATTTATAAATCTCTACACTTTAATATGCATATTATTTTACTACATATAATCTATTATCAATTTTCCCCCTACATGTAAATAAAAATAATAAATATTCATACGTTTTTAAACAGTCTATATGTACATACTATATTTCATAATAAATATATTTAAGATCACAAACTTTATATGATATTTTAACATTTAGTATCATTACTATTTATTTATTTTATTTTTTTAGAAAACTCCATTTTATGTATTTTCATTCAAAATTATATATTACACATACTACTATATATTTACGCCCAATTATTATCTTATTTTATTTTATTTTCCTTTGCATCTTAATTCTATATATAAATAAAATGACAATTTTTCATATCCTTTAAACTCAACATTTATATATTTTGGATAAATTTATATAAGACACATCTATATTTTTCAACATATAAAATTGTCGTACATTTCAAGTGCATTTATTTATTTAGTTATTTATTTTACTGTAGGATAAATATACTACTATTTTATAGACGTATATATGTCTTACCTTGTATTTTACTCTTTCCTAAACTGACGAAATTTACTTTAACATTGATTCTAAAGAAAATAAATGAATAAATGAATAAATTATCCTAATTATTTTTTCTAAATTGAGTTTAAGGACTATATTCGGATAGACTCTGAGGGATGCTTAATACCTTCCCCTCGAGTAATCAAAACTCTTATTCAGAATCTCACTGGTTTCGCAAACTAAACAGAGTTTACATTTACATATTTAAAACATGTTTTTCCTAATATTTTTCCTTAAAATTAGGTGGTGACTCTAAAACAAACAATATTTCCAAAAGTCAGAGTTGTTATTAGATTAGGTGGCAACCATATTATGTTGTGAACTGTTACGGCTAGTTCAAAATAGTGTGCGATAAACCTCATGGTAATTAGATCAAATTCATGCATGAACAACAACAAAATTAAGCATAACACAATACCCACTACATTAAATCAACACCCAACCCCCTTAGAGCACCCCTAGATCTTAGGGTTTTAGCCACCTATCACAAAAAGTAAAAGAAATTATACCTTCCCTGAAAGCAACATAAGTAACTTGAAATCAAGCTATTAAGAGTAAACCCACTTCGCATTGAGCTTCAATTTATCAATTTCAAATTCTAAAAAATGTGAAACCCAAAAATCCAAAAAATTGTTCTTAAGAGGTAAAGTGTTCTTCATAACTCTCTCAAACTCACTTTCTGATATGCTTTTTTAAAAATCTAAATTCACATCCCAAATCCACCTCTTAAAAATTATATCCTTTGAGCTATTTATACTTCCCCAAAATTCTGCCCAAAATGTAACAAACTCGGCGACATTAGTCGGGATCAACAAACTCTTTCAGTAAATCGTCCTTCTCTCCTCAAGTCACTGTGTGATACCCTACACTTCAGGTGTTTGAACCTCAATAGGCAAACTCGATTGAGTTAGCCTTTCACGTTCAATGAATCATCAAATACCACCCGTGTTTACCTTTCGAGTATTGAATCTCTGCACTGGACACTGTCACTTTGGCGATGTGCATCAGGATCGTTGTTCTCATTCGGCGCATTGTCTTTTTTACTGGAGTCCAGCGACCTTCTCTGACTTGCACAAGTGATATGCACTTTCAACTTGGGTGAGGTCGTGCTACATTGGCAATCCGCCTTTTGTGGTAGGTGATCAACAATGTTTACTTTGCGTTTCTTTTTGTATTTTTTTTGGCCATTCTTTAAACTTCAGTCCTTTCCTTGTCCAATTGCCTTCATAGCTGAAAATCATTAATATTGCATTAGAATATAACAAACTTAGGCATTGAGGACACTAAATAATGAGTTAACTAGCCCTTAAATGAGTGCAAATCTATCACACATCATAGAGGAGTTGACTGGAATGGCGATAGAGCTTAGTGTTACACCTTATTAGGTAGGCTATAGGCCTAGGAGTGTAATGTCGAGATAACAAGTACTATTCAAGTTTGTCACCTAATGGATTTTGTCTTATTTGATCAAAGTCTACTTATTCATACTTACTTATCTGTAAAAAATATTCTTGGGATTTGACTTGAATTGTGATATCCTTGATGCCCCTTTAAATATTTCTACCTCGTTTAGAGAGTCTGTGGTAGAAACCCATGTGTACCGTGCTTGCTTTGTGATGTTTATGGGTCATTAAACTTGTGTTGATTTTGTAAATTTGGATACACTAGACTTTATGTGATCTTAGGTATGACTTGGCTATCTCTTAATCATGTTGTAATGAGTTGTAATGCTAAAACAATAACTCTAGAAATCCCTGTAGAGATAGAATAGTGTGGGAAGGTATGAACAAGCCTAGGCCACCAAAGATTATATCTTTTATTAGGTTTAGAAGGCTAGCGGGGATAGGTTGTTTGGCGTACTTGGCTCACCTTCAGAATGTTAGTGTGGAGTCCCCCTTTTTTTCTTTCAATCTACTAGTTTTAGAATTTTAGGAGGTATTTCCTATAGTTTAACATAGCATGCCTCCAGATAGAGATATTGATCTCTTTATAGATTTGGAGTCGGACACTCGCCCAATCTTTATCCCTCCTTATCGCATGGCTTCGATAGAGTTGAGGCAACTCAAGGTTCACCATCAGGGACTCTTCGATAAGGGATTCACTCATTCCAGTGTTTTTCCTTGGGGTTTTCCTATCTCATTTTTTGAAGAAGAATTATGGTAGTATGATAATGTGCCAAGATTACATATAGTTAAATAAGGTTAATATTCGGAATAAATACCGTTCACCCAACATAGATGATTTTTTGGCTAGTTTATGGATGCCTCAGTATTCCCAAAGATTGACTTGAGGTCAAGGTACCCTCAGTTAAAGATTATACATGAGGACATACCTAAGAAAACCTTCAAGACTCGATATGGGCATTGTGCATGAGTTCTTGGTAATGTCTTTTGGATTGACTACTGCGTCGACAACTATCATGAGTATGATGAATGTTGTCTTCAAGCCATTCGTGGATTCCTTTATGATCATGTTTATAGATGATATCCAAATCTACTCCTAGAGTAAAGAGGAGCATGCAAATAGCTTTGTGTTATCCTGAGTATCCTAGGAAAATAGAAATTGTATGCCAATTATTGAAGTGCAAATTCTGGTAGAATTTGGTATCTTTCTTGGGGCATGTGGTTTCAGAAAAATGGAGAGTATAGCCTCAAAATATTGAGGCAGTTAAGAATTTTGTTTGACCTAGATCTATGACTGGGGTTAGGAGCTTTGTGGATCTTACTAGCTATTACCATGGGTTTTTCAAGAACTTTGCTTCCAGTGCTACTCATTTTACTAAACTAACCCAGAAGAAGGTACCCTTTGTGTGGTCTGACCAGTGTGAGGACAACTTCTAAACACTCAAGACACTTTTTAACATGGCTCATATCCAATTGTTGTCGGTGGATGGTAATGAATTAGGCTTCAAGGTAGGCTACAATCTACTTGTTATTAGATTGAGCTCTATTAGTTAATGCTTAACATTTATTGCAAGTGATTTGGGATTGTGTGTGGTGGGTTAGAATTATCTTCCTTATTCTTATTTATTGATTCCCATTTGACCCTTACCTAGTTTAGAATTGTTCAATCCTTATTTTAGGTTTTAGTTTCCTTGTTTATGCCTTTGTTTGGTGGTGTTTATCTCTTTAGGGTTCTTGTTCAATGCTTTGTAGTATTTGGTGTAATTAGTACCTTAGATTGAGTTTTGGTTGACCCTTAGATAATTATGTTTTCTTCTTGGGAGTGTTTCATCTGGTTTAGGATCGTAACTTTCCTTTAGACCTATATAAGGGTTAGCCTTTGGATCCTTCATTACTTTTTATCACTATAGGATGGAGCTAGTTGTGTTGTACCTTGGTTTGGTTTTAAACTGTAGAGAAAGAGATTCTTTAGTTAGTCCTTCGAATGATGATTCTTTATAATCCCTTTTGCTGCTTGATTAGAGATACTTTGTCCTTGTGTAATCGTTGTTGAGTTGGTTGGAATATTTTTGGCCCGAGGCCTTGGTCGAGGACCACATGTATTCCAAGATAGTTTATGTGCTATAGTAGCGAGATATTTTGTATTAATATGGATTGTGATTGTGAAAGAGTTTTTGGATTCTAGTGATGTGTCACGACCCAACCCACTGGGCAGTACGGGGACCTACTCTAACACCTAAGTAGGAGAACCCTCAATTCCCCAAACAGTTAAAGACATGTAGAAGATTAAGAAAACTGGAGATAAAATTACATTCATGAGATTTTTATAAAATAAAGAGTTTTTCAACGATTTCAAGTTAAGACTTGTAAAGTAATTAACACCCCAAGGGATCTAGTCTAAACAGGTACAAGAGCTTCTAAGATTACAAGGTATACACATGATAACAAATGACGCAACTCCCACCACATGTAAGGAAAAATAGAAGATGTTGAAGATTGTCGTCGTCTTCACCTATGAAACATCACTGACCTTGTAACCAGACTATGCCAAAAAGTCATATAAAGAGTAGTATCAGTATAAACCACACGTACTAGTAGACATCATCGGTCAATACAATATCCACCGCATAATATAAGAAATCGACTAGCAGGAAACATGCAATAAGATTGTTCATTCGTCCACCTTCATATCCTTATGCCCTTACCCTTTTCGAAGGATTTAAAATATACTAATACTCTTGACTCTAACCTCTTACTTGCTCTTCTCTTGATCATAACTTTACCATTTTACCTCTTAGAGAGGTTACAGATGTAACCACTACCAACCCGACCAACCACTCACAACATACCCTTATTTCTTCCACATCACCACTCAACCCTTGACCGCATAGTACATATACTCATTACATTATATTCGATTTACGTCCTCGTTTCTCATACATGTACACAAAACCTTGAACCAACAACAAGCATACACAAACATAAAACTAGAAGTCGAACATCCTCTAAACCTATTTCATAGGACACAGATTCCTTCTATGATTTTAATCGTATTTAACAACTGATAGTATATAAACAATAATCCCCGTTTTCCGCTCCTGTAGGCCTACACATGAATTCTACCATTAATTAACAATATACTACATGGTGAACACGGATATAAGACTACTCAATTTAATAAACCTAGACTACTTGGGCGCCAAGCAGCTGCACGGGATTATGGATCCAATCCTGGTTTTCGGACCTCGAGACGGTGGATTTGATCAAAAATCTGCAAGCTATCGACATTCTTATGCTAGAAATCTCTTCCTCCTTCTTTTCCAAGCCTACAATAGTCATTTGAGGGTTTTTGGGGGTAATCCTCGCTTATTTTTGTTGTTTTGGGAAAAGGGAGAAAATAAGACTTCGCATTATTTAAGTTTTGTCCCCGTCTGTTCCTTTCTGGTACTCCTTATCCCACTGGAGCGCCGCCGCCCTCACGACATTTATCCCACTCTAGTGATAGGAGGGGCCCAGTTCTCCTGATGTTTTTCCTTCCCTAAATAACGACGGTTCAGGTCGTTACATGATGGCATGCATTGCATTTGTTTTTCATGCTTGCATGAATTGTAGCACGACCCCGATAATGCATTGGTTCTCAGCATACTTTTAAGAAAAGAGGATATTTCCCCGATTACTTTTAAAACTAATCGTTTTATGGGAGCATTACTACCTTTACTATCTTACAAGTTGACTTCGGATGTAGAGGCCTTATAAATGCGCTCACATTTTACTTGACCAGTCAAAGAGTACAGTCCCTTTCCATACTATTTTGATTCTAATTTTACCTCATGTCACAGTGACAGAGCGGATAAGACCTGCATAGGCACTAAGCAGGTGTATATGGATGTTCTTGAGACCCCTTAGATTCCTCTGTCTGTGAGACCCATCGAATAGAAAGAGGGAGGTACATGGTCCCTACCTCACTCGACGATATTCAGGGGTATGTATATATACATTGGAACAAAAAACCTGGCACTATTCGCACTAGTGAGTTTTATTGAATCACTCAAATTCATCATTCATTGACTATTACTAGTATAATTGGTTGTTATTTGTACCTGTTGGTCATATGGGGGGCCATACATGTTTAGTTTGTTGTTGTTTACCTTCCGGACACCCAGTAAAATTGTTTTTCGATTACTTCTTAACTTGCGTCAATAAGAAGGGTGGTCCTTTTTATGAAGGTAGATATTGCCCTTGGCCCCCTCCCTCCCCCCGATTGACATTCTTATGTTTGGTTGGTTTGGAATAGACGTTTTGGCTTCAACATGTTATTTGTATTTATTTCTATAAGTACGCCTATGGCTAGTTGTGTCCCTTAGTAGTGCCTTGTCGTGAATAGGGGTATGGGCTAGCATATCCAAGTTCATCCCTTAATTCCTTTATCTTTTTCCTTTACTCTATGTTCCTTGTTTTAGTTGTTTCTTATTATGATATTCTTGTGTTTAGTTATTTGTGATATATGCTCCTTTAATTTCTTACATGTTGCTTATGCTTACTTTATGTTTGGAGCTCAATCAGCCTATTCCTACTGAGTGCCTCTTGTTGGTACTCATGCTACACTTCTGCACCCTATAGATCATAGTGCGAGTTTTCACAGCTAATTTGGATCCCATTCGGAGCAGCTCTTGGATTCACACACTTGGGTGAGCTCATGGCGTTCAGTGTTGCATCTCTCTTCCTCTTTCTTGGGCTAGGACTAGTCATTATTTTGTCTCTGGAGACAGTTCTATATTTTTGTATTTTTAGTGTACTCGTGTTTTTAATAGTTGCTCAAATACCTTCTGACCCTGGGTCATGGGTTAGTTTTCTGTATTGTTTGATTCTCCCTCTTTATTTTGTTCTTATTATTGTATTTTATATTCTTCAATTCTTTCCTTCTGCGCAATAGCCTATTTACTTCTAGTTCCACGCTATGAGTTCAGCTTACCTACTAATGGGATGTAGTAGGTGCTATCATGACTTGAGTTTTTGGGTTGTGACAATTAAACAACTCTATGCTAATGTGGATGGCGTTCTTTTGGGATCAATCACAAGATATAATAAGTAACCTAATGCTTCATAAATTTATGGAAAAATGACATTTTAGTGCCTGTGTTATTGCCGAATTTCACTTTTAATCCCTGTGATATTTAACTATTCACATTTAGCCTTGAATTAACCAAATTATGAGATTTTGATCTAATTACTAAAAGACGTTAACTTTGTTAACAAATCACAAACATTAACTTTCCATCAATGTTTCTTCTGACTTTCCTAAAAGTTACACTCACATTTGTATGTCATAGTAGAGTTGTGTTGCTCTTTTAATAGTTATTTAAAGAGGCATCCTGAAGGAGTAAAAGAACATACATTTTATTTTAGCCAATGTTATATGTAAGCAGAAAAAAAAGGGAATACTCAATTCAATACCTTAAGGAAGAAATTGTTCAAATAATAATTTTCTTTTAAGTGTAATATGAAACCTTAGAAGTAAAATGAAATTCTTTATTTCAAAGCGAATGTAATAGCTTACAAGTTGATATATGTGTGTAAATTAATAAAATATACTTTCTCAATAACATTCAGTATATTCACTAATTCTAGATTTAGCTAGCGTTTGGCCATAGATTTCCAAATATTTTTGGCAAATATTATTTAGATGAAAATTTGGGTGAAATTTCACCATGTGTTTGGCCATAGTATTTGGGAAATATATTTCACTTTTTTAGAAAATATGATTTATACCCATAAGTTTTAAAAACTATCAAAACAAACTATAAGTTTGTATTACAAGTCAATTGGATCTTCGTTGCAACAAATAACAAGTAGTGTCCATGACACTAGAGCAATGTGGTAGTTTGGAGTGAGTGCAACATGCATCATTCCATATAGAGGTGTACATGACCGGGTTGGTTCGAGTTTTTCAATTATCAAACCAAACCATTTGTGTAAAAATTTTAAATTTATAAACCAAACCAAACTAATAAAATTCGGATTTTTTCGGATTTTTCAACCTCGGGTTGGTTCGGATTTTTCAAATACCAAACCAAACCATTGTGTCGAATTTTTTAATTTATAAATCAAACCAAACTAATAAACCTTGGATTTTTTCAGATTTTTGGATTTTTTTCGGTAAAGTTTGCATACAAACATATAATTAACTTGTGCTCCAAATATTTCTTTAGTCCAACCAAAATACAATTATCTAAGGTGTTTCTTAAGAAAATAACACAAAATATGAGATGAGTACTAATGACACTAAAATATTCAATAAAAAATAATAATGAAATCATCATATAAAATAAATATTGCAAAGTCATAATGAAAATGATCATAATTTAAAAGTACTAAATCATGCTAAAATAAGTTTAATAAGTATTAGTTACATTACTAAATATTTAAGGAAAATTAAAATTAGATTATGTATTTTAATTGTCTAAACCAATGTAAAACGAAAGAA
>JAJOOF010012757.1:0-56289 GCA_029582545.1 Solanum lignicaule | reverse complement strand
TGTAATAGGAATGAGCTATAAATACTAGTCTTACACTGATGTATTACTTAGTCTTTGAACTCAAACAATGAGAGTTTCTCTTCTTCAATGTTAGCTCCCTGTTAATGGAGTTTTTCTGTCAATTCTGCTTGTTTTCACTTACGTTCAAAGTCCAAAATGTATTGTTAGGAGGATCTTATCCTGAACAATCTTTTATGATTAAATAAAGTGTTTGATTGATGATTATTTATATTTAAAAAATTATGTATATGATTGTCTCAATAATACATATAGAATTGATCAGCTAATGTGACATTTTTTTGCAATTAAAATTTTTTTTGGACCCATTCTTTTAAAAAATAACAAATTATTCGTAAATTGGTCTACCTTAAAGGAGAATCCTGGCAAATATACAGGCTCAAGATTAAACTATAAAAGTAACATTAATTGTGCTAACACAAGCCATAAATTTGAAGATTAAACTATAAGAAAATATATATTACCAATCATAACTTGGACGATAAAATGATCACAGAAATTGATAAAAAGAGGAATAAACTAAAGCTATAAAATTGTTGATGATATAATGCATGAACGCAGATTTTGGACCCATTAATCTTGATAACATATTAAATAATAAATTTTTGGTGTATTTTTCTAGCTAATAATGTGAAATGGTTAGTTGTCTCCACAGCTAAACGTCAAAGGGATGATATAATTGATCTCGACATAATTAGAACATACAACTAGGTTTTAAAATTGTGTGTCTAAGTAATTACAAAAGGTCATACATTAATTAATCCATAATGGTTTAATTTTCGTTTTTTCTCTTCTGAATTTTTGTAAATATTGCTGTTCAACATTGAAAAATAATAATAATAATTCGAGCTAACTTTTTTATTTTTTTAGATATGTGCATCAAAATTCAAACATAACGTTGGGAAACGACCTATTATAATGCAGAGATATAGTACAACAGCATGTTAAATATTAGTACCGACTAAACATTACCTATTGTTAACGTGTACAAAAAAAAATAGATCGTCACTGATCGGGCGATTAATCTAACGTTTTATTTTCATAAGATTTTCCATTTATTCAAATAATTTTTTTTAATTGTTGTCTAAACTCTTAAAGGTTCATAAACTAGAAAACAAAAAAAAATCATTTAATAAATAATTATCCCCTCCCCCCACCCCCAAAAAAAAAAAAATCATCGGCAAAAAATTGCGAAGAGTTCCATTCAAAATTTTATGACTCGTTTGAATATTACATTGGTTACTTAACTTTTATAGTATCAAAAAACTTTATTATCTTTTTGAATTAATATAATCAACTATAATCGAGAATATTGATCAATGCATAAGATTATAGTTTGCTCAAAGGATTCGATATTCTTTTTTTCTTTTGAAAAATAGAACAACTATAGCTGACATGAAAATATCATTTGAATTGATTGAATGATTTTGTAAGTGAATTAGCAATAATTGAGTGATCATTTGAAGGGAAAAAAAACTTTTTAGATTGTCTTGTGTCTCAGAAATAAACGGTAGGGCCAGACTGAATCCGCGCGTAATGGATTCACATGGCTACCTCCTCCGGCCCTACCCCGCATATGTTGACGTACGTATCTACAATCAAATTAAATTTCTTCTATTATAAAATAAATTTGAGTGACTTTCTAAATAAAGTTACGTTGAGTGACTTTTTTTTGAAATAAATATTCACTAATTTGAAAATTAATGTTTGATAAATCGTATATAACATGTTTTCAATCTGTTTTTTACTTTTGAAGTTATATTAAGATACATTCAAGCATGAACTTTACTTCAAATATCCTTTGTAAAATAATATCTTTCGTAAAAAGTATAATCAGACCCAACTCCATCTCAATTTCGAACTTTATAAATATCAAATTAAGTAAAAATATATTGAAATATATTACCCAACGCTACCTCATAATTGAAAAAATGAAAAGGAATTCACAAATTTCTTAATGAGGATAATTTTTTGACGGATTACATAGACGTGAACCTCATGATAAAAAATATTTTTAAAAAGCTATTCGCATTCGATGCTTACATTAAAATCATATTAACTGAAACTTTATTAGTATTATTTTAATTTTCCTTTTCCCCTTCTTTCACCTCCTGGAAATTAAAATATTACAAGCAATTTGCATATCAAACACCACAATAGCTTTTGAGAGCACATTCAAGTCTTCTATTTTCCTCTTTGCTAAAGAACTTTAGATAATCAAGATGATTGAATGAGTTGAATAGTAAAGGGTGCTCTTCATCAACAAGCTCTTTTGGTGTTTCAACCATTAGTGAATCTTCCATGAATGAAAATTGTGCTATGGAGTATCTTGCTCCTTTTTCTTCCCCCATCATCACTCTATGATGTGGAGATTTTATCCTATTGTTGCTCCATGCCTATTATCCAACAAATAATATCAAATATAAAGACAAGAACTTTTATACACACTTAACGTTATAAAAGAATTTTTACGTTATCAGTATATATTTATCTAGTGTATATATGTACTATGTTACTTATCGTATTATCCACGTTGATAATTATTTCATAAATATCTACTATGCTTCTTTCATTTATTTTTCGTACTTATCTTTTAAGTTATTCAATTTAATATTACTTATAAAAATAAAAGGTAGAATCAAAATTTGAATTTTATGAATTTTACTTCTATAACAGTGATATCTGGTATTAGTTACGAACGAGTTTGCATTTAACTTTTATACATATTTTAGTGAACTTGTAATACAAATATAGAGTTTGAACTAAAGCTATTGAGTTTGATCAATTTCATACATTGGCTTTTAGCTCCGACAGAACTTTTACACCTTAAGTAATTAAAGAAGATAAACTACTAATATTTTACTGACACGTGATGTATTTATATATTATTTCATTTGTTTCAATTTATATGTGTTTTACTTTTCCTTTTTCAATTTAACCCTAGTAATATCGGAGATTTATCAGGACCGCAAGATATAAAAAAGGCAGTATGTTTTTTGGTACGATGTTCACATCTCATTTTTTTACTTTCTTTAAATTTCGTAGTAATCAGTTAAATTAAGACACATAAAATGAAATGAGATCGATACCATGATCGCGTCCCCAGCCATGACGACGATGGAGGAAGGGGAAAGCTCAACTCCAAACCACTGTCCATCTTTCCCCTTGATCTCCAAACCATTAACTTGATTAGTCTGATGAATTGTTGACATGAAGCTCTTGTCTGTATGAGCAACAAATCCCAGTTTTGCTTCTTCTACTTGTGCTTCTCTATATTTCATTACTCTAGCTAGATAATTCACTGATTTGACATGTGGTTCATAGTATTTCTCTACACCATAGCTCTCAAAAACCATTTTCACCACCATTTCTTCTAGTTCTGCTGCTGCTTTTGAGTATGCTAGCAATGCTTGGCTAACAAATTAAAATTAAAAAAAGGAATAAAAGGATTAGTGATCAGGACATAACTTAACCTCAAAAAGTAACTCGTATAATTGTCCAAGATCATAGATGTGGGACTATTAATACGCCTAGACATGACAACTAGAGTGTGGACAAGATAATATGGGACCCAACTGAATCGCCTCAAACTAATGAGAGGTTATTATTGTCTTGATTTATTTTCTTTCTCAAAGAAATTGGAATGATAAATAGTGAATCATTCAACTATATACATATATTTCAATTTCGATCTTGGGTATGACTACTTCAATCTCAAAAACTCGCTCAAGAGTTGCAATTATCCAAGATCATATAAAACGACAAATTGTCATATCATCCACCGATGTGGGACTAGTAACACCCCACACATCTAGACCTGACAACTAGAGTCATGTAGACAAGATAATATGGAGAAGCCCAACATCGAGTGGAAACAAGGATATTTAAGTGTGTCTGACTGATAAGAAAATGAACATTCAACCTAACTCTATACTTCGAAAACTAGATGCTAAAGATATGAGATTCGCCCAAGACTATACATTAAACAAATTATCATCACCGATGTGGGACTATTTAACAAAGAAAATATTACCTAAAATCATTGTTTCCATTAGGCCACATGAAATTGGTGAAATTTTGGATACCTTCAAGTGTATTAGCATTATCAATGCCCATACTCTCATAAAGAGGAATAAATGGGATTTGCCCAACATAACCATACAAAGGTTTACTAGACTTATTTTGTACTTTTTTCTGAGTTGGAAGTTCAAACAACTCTTCTAGTGCTTGAAAAACATCATCATGGATTTTTAATGAAACTTTATCATATAATGCTACAAAACAACCATACTCTTCAAGAGCACAAACAGCTTCTTTACTTGTTTTGGACCATGAATTTGTACCTGGTTCCAAATTCTCCATGGTGAAATCAATAACAGGAAGTTTGTGGGAAACTGTTAGAGAACCCATGGATATTTTTAATTTACTATTGTTTTGTCTCTTAATTGTTTTCTTGGAATTGATGTGTGTGACACATTAATCCACATATCTTATATAATGGTATTGCTGATATAGGATAATAATATTGGTTTGTCACAATATCAAATGCTGTTTTTGGAGTCATATGACAAGGAATATTTATTTTAAAATATATATTTTTCAGGACCATAAGTATGGCGCAAGATTATTAATTTATATTTGCATGCGGGGGAGGTTGTGGTGTATGATTGTATGCAAATTATACTTCTATCTTGGATAAGAGTGATTGTTTCTGATAAAACGCTCGATTCAAGAAAAACAATTTCAAAACATATTTGAGAGGGACACATTATTTAATTTAGTGGGTTCCTACATGACGAAGATAGTGATTTCAGATTCAATATAATAAGAACAATGTTAATTTACTAGGCTAGCTTAGATATCAGTTGTAAGCAAGCTGTTTTAGCTCATTTAACCTTTAATTAATAATTTACATATGCACTTTTGATCCTTTTGACTATGCATCATCACAAACTTAATAAATTACTAAGGATTTTCTTCTTGATGAGATGGCTATTAAAAACAGTGTGAAGTAAAGATTTTTTTTTTGATGAGCTCGATATTGAAAACGGTGTGAAGCTCATATTGACGGCCCAAAATGCAAGCCCAATACATAATGCCCATAGCAGTAGCCCACTGCAGAAATTAGAAAAACATCCCACATCAGTAAGTGAAGATGCAAACGGCTTGAACTTGTATATAAGGAGCTCAAACGCCTCAGCATAACTCACGCAGCCACGCAATGATCACATAGTGAACTATTCTTTCGCCTTTTACTGAAGAATACCGTGTGCACGTTGCAAATAGTGGCATACGCCTATTTTAAGAGGGGAAACCCCAACAATACAAGTTAAAAATTTTGCAATATTTCTGTTTATGTTGAGTAAATATCCCTAACGATCACATCCATAATTTAAAAAGTAACATGCCCAACTAATAGCAAAACTAACAAAAAACATCAATTGTTGTCATCCCTTTAATCTGATAGTGAAGATATTCCTTTAGATCAAATTTCAGTAAATCAATTTATTTTGATGTAATATCTCTGTTTTATTAATATACATTTCCAAGATATCATTGATTATACATTAAATAAACACAATTACACATTATTTATACAATATTGATATATTATTTATACTATCAATACATTATAGATACATTATTTATACAATATCGATACATTATAGATACATACAATCATTTTAGTTGATTCTTTTTTTGGTCACTTGTACATTTACATAAGAAGCCCTTTGTTACCGGGTTGGCACATTTATGCGGTTATGCCAATTTGGCCATTCACAAATCGCAAGAATGGCTTATTTTATGATGGTGTTTAATTTGTATCCCTCAAATTTATGGTCTTTACTTTTTCTCCTCACATTTTAAATAACAAAAATAGTGATTGAATAAAAAAAATATTCACATGGTTTAATTTATTCGTACTTACTTATAGTTATAGGCTACGTTCTCTACTCTAAACTTTTGTAACATTTTAAGACACAATTTATTCATACAAACTAATGTTGATTGAGGCTAAGTTTTCTAATTAAAATTTTGCCTTACGAAATTAGGTCATATTTAAGATATCTTAGCCATAATTTTTTCTTAAATAAGAAATAAGAACAAAAATTAAAGACCATCGATTAAGCAACAAAAATTAAAAATCACTCGAAAATAGGAAATTTTCTCAATCGGCCCAAACTTTGTTAAATTGACCCAAATAAGAAGCTAGTGACCCGGTCCAACACGACACATGCTCTTTTCTCTCTCCTTTGATTCATCGGATTCAAGTAATTGAGATCAGGATCGTTTTGTGTGAAAACCATCAATAATGGCGGGTCCATCGAGCTCATGGTCGCGAGCGTTAGTGCAGATCTCTCCGTACACCTTCTCCGCCATCGGAATTGCTATTGCCATCGGCGTTTCAGTGCTTGGTGCTGCTTGGTAAACTTTTCATTTATTACTCCCTAGGGTTTTCAATCAATTTTTTTTTTATCAATCTAATGATTTCCGTTGGAATTATGAAATGTTTTAGGGGAATATATATAACTGGAAGTAGTTTGATTGGTGCTGCCATCAAAGCTCCTCGGATTACCTCCAAAAATCTGATTAGGTAATTTGCTTTTTTTAATTACTGCAGCGTGAATTGAGAAGGCTGATACCAGCAGAAATTGCTAAAATTCATGTATTTAGTTTTGTTTGCCATAAAGTGGAAATGAATAGGTGTATTAGGCTATTAGATATACTAGGGGATTAAGCTGATTATTGGCTTTGATCTCGATCATTGCATAATAATCCCCTTTATTATCATCCATTGCTAACAATTCATGTTGTTTTTAAAGCATATAAAGATTCTGTATAACTAGTTCGTGAACCAAAAAAAACCTTGAAAATGTCACCATGCATGTTAAAGTGTATAACATGGATTGATATTTGGCTTCAAGGCAGAGTAATTTTTAATAGATGTATTGTTAGTGCGAAATGAGAAGTTGAGTCAAGCTTAGGCAGACCAAAATTTCTAAGAATGTGTTGTTTTACCTTACTCTTTACTTGCCTTAGCACCACATATGTTTGTATCAGAAATTTTGCTTGCAGGTTATGTTTTTTATTCTGATGGTAGTTTGATTCCAAACTGTGAGCTTAATTAGTCAGTTTGCTCTACCATTATTATAGCTCTGTTTAGCTAATAGTGTAATCACTAGGTGCTGTCAGCCAATGATACATGAGTTTGACAAACTATTCCGTGATTACATAATTTTCTGTTTGGAAACATACTCTCATTAAGAGTGGTAATTCTATGTCTGAGCTTCATTTGGTCAACTATCCCATTATACTCTCTGCCATCTTCATGAACTTCTGTTTACAATCTTGTCCTGCCCTTTATGACACATATTTTTAAAGTTATATATAAGAAATGTTATGCCCTGATGAGAGAACAGAGATGTATGGTTCTGGGGTATTGGGACGATCTCTGGCCCTTGGCTTAATATGCTTGTGTACTATATCTTTAAGCAAGTTTGAAGTCAAAGGCTCATAGTCTACCGCATATGCATAATGCCATTATTGATGATTCTTATCTTTAGTTTGTTTCCAGTCCTATTTGTGCAATGTCTCAAAAAGTTTCTTCGTCAGTGTAATTTTTTGTGAAGCGGTTGCTATATATGGTGTTATTGTGGCCATCATTCTTCAAACAAAGCTCGAGAATGTACCTGCCTCACAGATTTATGCACCAGAATCTCTTAGAGCTGGCTATGCAATTTTTGCTTCTGGTATCATTGTGGGCTTTGCCAATCTTGTCTGTGGGTGAGTTTGAAATAATTTTCTCCTTGTACATGGATTTCTACTAGTGGTTTTAAGTTTAAAGCAATGTTTTTTCTTCCCTTTAATTATTGTTATTCCTTTTATTTCTTTTGAAAAGGTTGTGCGTTGGAATAATTGGAAGCAGCTGTGCTTTATCTGATGCACAGAACTCCTCACTTTTCGTTAAGATCCTCGTGATCGAGATTTTTGGTAGTGCACTTGGGCTGTTCGGTGTTATTGTGGGAATTATCATGTCAGCTCAAGCATCTTGGCCATCCAAGGGTGCATAAGCCTTCACATTATGTGCTTGTTATTAATTTCATAACAAGCACATTAGTCTTGGCCATCCAAGTCTGTGTAAGTCTTTGCATTATGTGTTTGTTGTCAGTGTTTAAATTATACTGTATTCTGTATTATATGCGTTTGCACGAGTCCTTTTTTGTCCCTTTCTTCTTTTTGACCTTCCACAGTTGCATTTTGATGTGCAATTACTGTGTCAACTTCTTTTGTTAGTCTGTTCATTGATGTAATTTTTCTTAATAAAGCTATTGAGTACTAGTTCATCTACTCTATTTCAAAAATTGTATAACTTACTTCCATTTGTATTGGATGGCCCCATCCATAGCATTTCACGGTTCATTGGTAAATAGATTTTGATCCTCCAGCTTACCTTTTCAGGTGGCCAAATAAGGCTAAATCATATTTGTTTCATTGCATCATTTTACCAATGAGACTTGTTTCTTATTTCATGACAAGGATAATTCTTTGTTCCTCTGTACTGCCCCCTTATTAGTGAACACTCATAGTCATAGACTCATAGACAAGGTGCATCGGGCAACAGGAGAACGAGTGGGAGGAAAGTCGAGTACAATGAGAGATTTATGGTATAAGAAGCAAAGCAAGAGCTGCAGTAGGCATTCCTTTGTCATAGAATCATCTCATATTAATGAATGAAAGAAATCCTTGTCATGGAAGAGTTGCTGAAAAAGTGATATGAATATGCAGAGGCTGATTAATCTACCAATTCCAAAGACCCCTTGACACCATGTTATATTTGTCATAACAAGCTAAAAGGCCAGATTCTAACTTCTTTTAACCATCTGGCTCAAAAAGGTAAGCTGTGGAGTGTGGAGGGATGATAAGTAGTTCAGCCTCTATTCGAATTATGTTAGGGGTCTTTCACTTTTGCCAGATCTAGATCTGAGTTTCAAATTTGAGTATAGTCGCATTCAGAAAAGCGTTCTTATTACATTGCTTTTCTCATAGCACAGGGTCAAATATGTTGACATGCCCTTGCTTTTCGTACACATATATACACTGCCTGGAAATATATTTCCCAGTGAACCTTGTTTGTTTGATAGCAATTATTTTTGGTTTCACAGGATCTTTGCCAGTCTTGTCCACCATTTTGTTATACGCATCCATGCTCATTTATCAGCTTTTCAAGTTGCAGTCCATACATGAATTATTGTACATTCATGTTACAGAGTAAAGTAATGATATGCTGCAAATGTCAAGGACTAATGGACAAAACAATCTTGAAAAAAGTTTTTTGAATTACAGGACTAGAAATGTGTAATAATTTTGAAAACTTTGTGCATTATTTGTAACTGGTATGCATGTTGTCTTTTTTAATGGAAAACAATTTCAAATCCTTCTTTTAGTTGAAAAACTTCCAAAGATGGGGAAAAAATGCGATTGGTAAGAATGTTTTTGTCTTTTAAGTGAAACTTTAGGCTGCGTTGCCAAATCTACATATTATCGGTATGAATGTTTGTCTAGTATTTTTGCCAGCTTATACATTATATTCATCAATAGCTAGAGAGGACTTCTTTATAATGGGTTGTTTGACTCAAAATACAAACTCATTAATTTAGCATTACATATAGAGTTCGAGACTTTAATTTGTGAAAAACTATCAAAACTTCTGCGATTCTTGTACAACAATAGTTCATAAATAAGGTATCAAAACATTCTACGGCGTTGCATTAATAAATTGCATAGATCTGTGTTCTTTTTATGAGTAAATACTTGCGATTACATGTTATTTCAAACTTTCAAATATACATGATTTTACAACGATCCACTGCTATGATCGATCAATCAACAACAATAGTAACTATTTTTTCTTAATAATATTCCTCAAACATGATACAGGCAATCTTTTCATGTTGAGTATGAGTTATTTTTCGCAAAAATAAGTTATATTTTAATAAATCGGAACCATACTTGAAATTTGAAATCCTATTGTTTTGAAATTTCTAATCGAGATTGAAGTTAAAATTGAAATTTCCTTCACGATTGATAAATAAACACTGATTTTAAATCAAAATGCACAGGAATTATCATTCGCTTGCCTCAAAAATTATAAGCAAAAGATCATTTAGTTATATCTCAAATCGCATGGCCAAACGCCTATTTAATATTTAGTCCAACGCCGATGAGATAGATGGTAACCAAATTTTGATTACCAACTATAGAGTTGGAGGGGCTCTGTTTCTCCCTTGAAGAAAAAAAAACAGTACTGTTTGAACAAAAACCTAACTTCACGTGTCCTATTTAATAGCTCTTTTTCATGAATCAATGAAAGAAAAGTTTTGTTAATTTACTTGGTCGAAACTCTATATTTGTTTTAGAAAATTCATTTAATATGTATTAAATTATTAATTTAGCTGGAACTATGTAATTTAAAATGACTAGATTAATCCTAAATACAGAAATTTCAAATTCTGATGCCATTAATAGCACATAAGCCAAACATAACAATACAATAATTATAGTACTAGAAAATTTCATTCAAATGTACGTTCGCTTGATTTTTTGATAGAATTGATCAGTAGTGCATGCAAATAAAAACATACGTCCCAATTTGTGTCCTACATATACCATAAAACACATGCCCTACATACACCTATGCCATCAGAAATGATATTATTATTTCCAGAGGGTACACATAATGAAGTACAAGTATATGTTTAGGCAAATATTAATGTGTGGTAGGTGCAACTTATAAGAGTCATTTTCTGATTCTTAATTTGCTTTGTTATTTGATGATCTTCTTTTTGAAAACCCAATCCACCTGTGGCTTTATATATAACCCTCTAGTTGCATGTAAAAATTTACATCAATCGAGTGTTTACATCAAATTATATAAATCTATTTATCATAATTAATCAAGTAATTTGATGTTTAGATCCTCATATATTATAGTACTGCACTTATAAGGGTGTTTTGGTATGGCGTTTCCAATTTTTTTTATGTTTCATCTATTAAAATATTTTTTTAGGAAAACAAGTTTCTTAAAAATAATAAAAACGACATATATGATGTACATAGGGAAAATAAGTTCCATAATTAAGTGAG
The DNA here is from genome assembly GCA_029582545.1 of Solanum lignicaule. Classification (NCBI taxonomy): domain Eukaryota; kingdom Viridiplantae; phylum Streptophyta; class Magnoliopsida; order Solanales; family Solanaceae; genus Solanum; species Solanum lignicaule. The sequence continues at coordinate 45,126 of JAJOOF010012757.1, read as the reverse complement.
ATTTCAAGTTAATTATCGCTCCTCCCCACCTACCCAACACCCCCACTCTCCACCCCTCTACCCCAATAGTATTTTACTAGACTACATATATAAATAATCTTGTAATGATATATTTTTTAACTTACTTATCAAACACTACAAAATACGTAAAAAATTGGAAAACATTTTTCTTCAATACCAAACACACCCCAATTAATGAGTTATACCGGAAACCGTCTCTATACAGACACACTATTCTTCTCAAACCTTACTTATAGAACGACTAGACTAAGTATGTCATTATATGATTATAAAGGATCAGGACAGGGCGGTATATGACAATAGCAGGCAAACCAACAGAGACTTTGATCAAAATATACAATTCACTCGTAAGTCAACCCAATATTTTTCCAAATGGCCAAAAAGTGTGTGAGTTAAGGAGTTTCTTTATCATATGGTTGGTGGCAGTAAACGTCCACATGAAATATTAGGTATGGCAATGGGAAGGTACTGTGGGGAACTTTTATTTGTCCACCATATTATGTAAGAGGAATCAAAAGTACTACTATTTATATTATAGAAATATAATATATAAATGAATTTACGTCAAACGTCGTATTTATAAAAATAAATTATTCAAAAAGAGCGAGATAGATTTAGAATTATCTACTCATGAAATTAATTCGGATCGAGATCAAACGGAATCACTTTGATTCGAATGGGAGAATTTTGCGATGATGAATTATGAATTAGTTTCTTGTCAAGATCCATTAATTGCAGTCCAAGATTACCCTTAGACACTTTGATCAGCCTTTTCTTACGCACGGAACTGACAAAGATGAGTCAAACTTTTAATTAGGAGTAGGCGTTTGGTTTTTCAGTTCGATTCGGATCTTCGGTTTTCGGTATTAGAAAAGTGTACACGGTGTATCAAATCAAACTAATTCGGTTCAATTTTTTCTACTTTGATTCGGTTTAGTTTGATGTTTTAAAATCGATTTTTCGGTGTATGAAAAATAAAATGTGAACAAAATCAAAGTATAAGATACTTTAAAAGTATGTCAAGGAACAATGTGTTTCGTCCTGAAACACTTATTGTGCTAACTAAAAGACTATATTTACATTTGTCAAGAACATTGTGCCTCCAATTACTTCTCGAGAAAAAAAAAGGACGAAGACGAGTTCCTTTGCATAATGTACATCGACAAAAATATGTTTTGGTTCCTCTTGGAAATTAATATTTGAAGTTAACTATTGAATTGTACATTTGTTGCTTCTTTGATTTGTTCATGAATGATTTAAATGTTATATTTTTAGTTAAGAGAATATCCATATATATATATATATAAAAAGTTCGATTCTTCGGTGCACCGATATTTTTATTTTATTTCTATTTTTTAAATAAAAGTTTGATTCTTCGGTGCACCGATATTTTAAAACCCTTACACTGAACATCCAACAGAAGAACCAAATTTTTTTAAAAATAACATCAACATCAAACCAAAAATTAAAGAACGAATTAGTTGGATTCAATTCAATTTTCAATATTTATGTCCATCCTACTTTTTACCGAATGACATAAATTAATGTTTTGTCAAAGTTTGATGGAATGGCATTGCATGTTCTTTTCCTTACGATTTTCAAAGAGTTTGATGACTGGACTTTTCTTTGGGGGTGGCAAGTTTTGGAGTCATCACCCAGGTTATGAAGTCATCTAATTTGGCAAAGCATAAACAACGTGACCTACCCATACGAATCTTCAAAATCAAGGTTCACATTTTATGTGATTTGAAAAAAGAAAAAGTTTGAATATATTCATGCGATCGTAAATTTGTTAGTAAATTTCATTTAAATATTTTTATTATATACTTGTTTTGATTGAGCATCTAAATACGTGATAAAGTATTTCTATTAGTTATTTTCGGCATATATTTTGAAAAGGTTTTTGTTATTCTTGAGGTGTAGATAAGTTGACCACTTAAAATACGTCAGTTTCTTTAATTATACACATTAACCTCAAAAAATCCTACTCCCTCCATTCCATATTAAGTTAAATTTTGAGGCATTTTCCATTTTTTAAATTAACTTAATTGTTCAGTTTTCATTTTTCAAGACTACTTTTAGAGTGTTCTTCCAATTTTATCCTTCATTAGTTAGTATTGGAATTAGTGATTAATTAATATTTAGTTATTTTAATCATAAATTTGAAAATAATTAATAAGGGTAAAAATGAAAAACTAGGTTCAATTTATGTCCTAATCTACTTTTCTTAAAGGGTGTGAAACACCTTAAAAATTAACTTAATATGGAATGAAGGGAGTAAAACATTAGGCTTATTGAAATTGAGGTTGATCAATGTGTATAATTAAGGGATTGAGATAAAATAGTTTATATCGCTAAGATATCCCGTAAATTGTAATAGGCGTTTGAGAACACACATATAATCTTGTTTTTCAAAATTTAAATAAAAAATGTCTAACATGATCAACATTTGTTATGTATTGTGTTTAGATGCTCAGCTGAACCAGACTATTAATCGAGTATTCTAAAACAAATACAATTATACATAGTATCAAATGTTCTCTATAAAAAATTCATACTCAAAGCTTGAATCGCTAAGGAATGCTTACTGCTCCAGTGACCAGTGCTATCTTTGGTGTTTCTACTGCGGTCTGCGCATGTTACTCCTTTACAAAAATTAAGAGTATAATTAATGCAAATATAATTGTTGAAAAATTAAAATAAAATAAATAGATATTCTTTCCATTGCAAAATAAATAATGTTTATTAACTTATTCTTAAATAAATAAATAAATATCTTGAAAAAGAGGTAACTCTTACTAGTTTTTTGTTATGTGAAATTCTTTATATTTAAATAAAATTAAATTTGAAAAAAATATTATTATTATATCAAATATCACTTCATTTGAAATAATATAAAAAAAATAAAACATCACTTATTTTAAAACGAACAAAAAAATACACCTAACTATCACCACTTATTTTAAGACGTACAGAAAAACACACCTAACTATCACCAACCCATGGCATGCCGCCAGAGATGTAGTATTAGTTATAAAGGTGTTTAATATTGCCTCATTAATAAAAACAACTACAGCATTTATTCCAAAAAAAAAAAAACAACTTCTATACGAAGTAAACGTAACATTCTGTTTTTCGTTGTTGCATAGTACTCTATCGATATCAATTTATGTGACATATTTAAATTTTGAAATTTAAACAAATTTATTTTTGTGCGTAAATTTTTCATATATTTTTTAAATATTTTAAATTGTTAATTATTGTGACTTATAATATTTTTTATATAGCTTACAAATATATAATTTCATTTAATTTTTTTTGAAAATTTCATATGCAAATTCCTAATCAAGAGGGAGTAATATTGTTATTACTAGTTACTACTAAAAGAAAAATAAGTAATCGTTCAGTTTATTTTTGTTCTGTTGCGTGACCGATATGGAGTACCTTAAAATCCTAAAATGCGTACAGAATTTGGCTATAACTCTCTCATGCATTACTCCTCCGTCTCATATTAGTCGTCAAGATTAAGCTAAACCTTAGGAATGGGAGATTATATTAATAAACCTCATGTAAAAGATTGCTCATGTCATACATTAGAGATCATGACGTTTATATTTTTACCGTAATATATGTACAGTGTTTTGTTGACTAGATTCAATCATAAAAATTCTCGATGCAAATTAAAATTTAATCAGACAATAAATTCAAAATCTTTTTGAAGTTTTGGTCTAGACCACGATCCTCTGATGGACCCCACTACCCCTTCGATTGCGAACTGCGAAACCCACGGTCACGTTCTTGGGTTTATGATCCTGCTTATTTGCCGCCCACGTTCCCCAATTACACCACTCCTCATATTTTGTTTCCTATATTACCCTTTCCATGCTTCCTTCATTTATCCAATTTTACTTTATTTATTTATAATTATTTGTTCGATTTTTATTGGGAAAATGTATAAGTACCCCCCTAACCGAAATCTCAGAGTCACTCCTTAACTAAACTAAGGTTCTATTATCCCCTGAACCCATATTTTTTTAATCTTGTGCACCTTTTGGCTTACGTGGCATCCAAATATCTCTCACGCGCCTCAATTGCGTGGAGTCACGGAATGTGCCACGTAAGACAAAAGGTGTACAAAATTACAAAAAAAACAAGTTCAAGGGGGTAATAAGACATTATTTTAGTTAAGGTGTGTTTCTGGATTTCGGTCATAACCTAGAAGGGTACTTGTGCCTTATCCCATTTTTAGTTGATACTTCGTTCTTGTCCACTACACTAAAAAATAGTTATCAAACAATACTTGTTCAGTTTGAAAAATCAAGAAATAATCAAGAGTTTGAGACATCTTAATATGTCATGTTGCGAGTGTATATCTAAGTTTAGTTAATCAAGTAGACAAATATTTTTAAGTATGTTAATAATTTAGAGACGAAACTAATAATTTACATCAAATTTAAAGATATTTTCAATACTTTTCTGTTTACTTAACTATATTACTATATTTACATTTAAATAATTTAATGAATATAATATAGTTGGACCATTTCCATACCAAGTTGAATTATAGTACTCGTACTAATATAGTGTGGAGTGGACTGTGTCAATAGGACATCTAGGCCTAGTGTACAATCCCAAAAAGTGCATTTAAATAACGGTGCGAAAGTTTAATTCTGTCCAAAAATGATCACGTTAGGTTCATTGTCAAAAAAGAAAAAAAGAGAAAAAGTAAAGAAGAAAAATTGGAGGCAAATCTTTGGAATACACAAAAGATACTTGTTACGATTAAATGTAAGGGCAAAACAGTCAATGACAAAAAGCGCCAGCTAATGTAAGGAATAATTCAGACTCAGAGGTACACACTTAATTTGTATAAATACGTCGGTTCATTTTTATTTGTTATATTTTGAAATAACTATTGATATAAATATTTATCAAACTATCTTATTAAATAATGTTTAGTATTTAGTCTTGAAAAAAGAGTATTTAATGGTGAGGATAAATATGAAAAAATATATTTGCATTTTCTTTATATATCAAAAGTGTGACAAGTAAAATTGAAAATTTATTTTAGAAAAAGTGACAAGTAAAAATTAACGAAGAGTGTAATTATTTATTTTTTTAAAAAGGAAATAGCAACTTAAGTAATGACGGAATAGATAAATAAATTAATATCAATGTTGTTAAAATCGAAATCACCATACGAGTTTGACATTGCAACTAAAAAGTGCTTATTTTTTAGAAGTGTTTTCTTTAAAAAATATTTTTTAAAAGTGCTTTGGAAAAAAATAATTGTGTTTGGCTAATTCATTTGAAAAAGGGTAAGTTTTAATGTACTTTTAATATTAAAATTATTTTATATTAAGAAACAATTTTAAATATCTATTACAAAAAAATTAAATAAAATTTTATTTTAAATTAAATTAAAATATATATATATATATATTCAAATTTTCAATCAATATTATACGTAAATTAATTAATTAATTAAACATTAATATAATATTAACATGAATTAAATATAATTAAAAATATCAAGCAAAATAAATTTAAAAACCATTCCGCAAATTAAATCACTACATAGGATAAATTCATCACAAAAATAAATAAAGTCCATCATATTTTAATCCAACAAAAATATAGTTGTTATCTTTATTTTTAATTATGTAAAATAAAATTAAAAAATTATTATTATAAAAATAAAAGAATCTTGAATGAAAATTAACCAAATTTATGAGATATGCTAATTAATTAATAAGGGATATATTAATAATATGTATATATGGAAGGAATATTTTAGACTTCAAAAAGAATAATTTTCTGTTTCTATTTTTTTTTATGAAGCAAAATATTTTAGCTTCTTGCCAACAGGAGAAAAATATCTCCACTTTTATTTAAAAACAATTTTAAAAATTTGTCAAAACACATAATTCTTCGAAATAAGTATTTTTTTTCAATTTTCAAATATACAGTCAATGTAAAAATATATTTTTATTTTCTTTATTATATGAGATCAAAGGGAACAGATGGAAAATGAGGTAGTGAGAAACTGAGAATCTAATTTGAGATTATTTCAAATAATTTAAACTCATATTTGTACATGCCATTTTGGGAGCTTCATCATTAATTGAATGGACTCACGTGATGCCAAATCCTTCGACCAAAAATATTCAGATATACGCTCTAATAAAGAATCAAAGGAAGTCTTTTTTTCTTTTTATAATATTCAAAAAATATTTAGATCGAAAATTTAATAAAAATGTAAAATTGGAAATTCATCATGTTGCTATAAATTGACTCGAGACTAGTCGTCTCAAGTTCAAAACTCCTTGTCCGAAACCAAAAAGTTGGCTTGCTGAATCAAATTCATTGCTTGAATTTCCTTAAAAACTTCTTTAGTCTATATTAAATGATAAATTGTTGATTTTTTTTTTTTGATAATTCAAAATAAGTAAATTGCTCTTTAAAAAAAAATGTTGAGTTTTTTTTCTTACATATTTATACTTCATTTAATGAAGTTGTTAAAAAGGTAATAGAAAAAAGTAACATTAAATTTAAACCCTTAGTTTTTTTTTTAAAAAAGAAAAAAATAACATTTGGTTTATTTCCTTAAATATTCTTTTAAAACAAAAAAAAAATTAATTTATGTCCTTCAATATTTTTTTTTAAAGATATGTCATACTCAAACAATTAACTTTATACATATAAACTAAAAAGAATATGATTTATCTCTCCTATACAATTTGCGGGAGTTATTTCACACACAAATACGTACTCCCTTGTTAATATATATATATATATATATATAAAAAAAACTTAGGTAAAAATTGGATGATTTTCTCCTCAATAAATAAGGGGGAGAAAATATTTTTAACTAGTATAGCAAAATACAAGTCGACGAAGGGGAGTGCAGGGTGGGAGGCACAACACAAGGGGAGAGAGAAAAAAAACAGTTCTAAAAACTCCCGGCGATAAACCAAAAGTCTCCTCTCTCTACATTTTTTTCAACCGCCGGAGGACGACAGAGAGGAAATTCATTTTTCTAACCGGAGAAAATTGTTTACTTTTTCTCTTTGTAACTTCATATTTTCATAACGGAGACCTCACCCGGCCCGGAATACCTAAACTCAACAACGTTGCTGACCGGCGTTTTGTTCGCCGCCGGCGAGATATGGCCGTTGCGCCACCTTGTCGTGTGGATTTACCTAGAACGTTATATCGTATTCGATCTGTTATTTCAGGGAGCCCTACCTGAAATATCTTCCAGGCCAATATTGCTTTGGGACTTGGAATTATGATAATGGGTTCCGGGGGAAAAGGAATGTTGGAGAAGGTGAAGAGGTTTTTGAAGATTATATATTTCATGGTGGCGATGTTGGCATCATTGTTGGTACTATCGGCGCCACTGATTGTGGCAATTGGGGATGTTTTGGTACCAAGTGTGTTGATTTCGAGCTTTACATGCGTTAAATGTTACAGTTTTAAAGAACATTTGCATAGATATGCCTTCAAAAGCTCATTGACGGACATTCCTATCGTTTCTATCATGAGATCTCTAATCATCACCTGTATGTGATTGTTTTTCGTTTACGTTTCCATTTTTTTAACAATGTAATTCTATTTGTTGTTTTCTGAATAATGATAGCGAGATAGCGAGGATTGTATAGTGGACTTTTAACTAGTTTGGGTTTCTGGTATTGTGTTCTGATGATTAATTAATGCATACTGTATATAATTCTAACTGTTGGTTTTAGATTAAAGCTTGTTTCCAATTTGCTTCTGGTTTTCTGTTTCTATCTGGTTCAGTTTTCAACTAGTTTTTCTGCTTCGAGTTGAAATTTAGGTATTTGCAGATATACCTGGAGCTTGATGTTGTATATTTTGGCTTTGCATGTATAGTTCCCCAATGTAATATCTTATATTTGGTTTTAATTTCTAAACCCTTTTCATGATGTCCCTAACATGTTTTCGTGTAAACTTTAGCAACGCCCTCCCTCCGATCAACTTCTACCTAGGAGACCAACAGTTGCCTGAGGGTCCTTACTACTAGGCTATGGTCCCATTGATATGTTAGATAGTTGAGTTAGATTTATCTCTATCGCTTGAGTTTCTTCTTCAAAGGTCTAATAATTTGTCAAGGTTTACTCTTTTAACTAAAATAGCTAGATGGGATGATCTGAATTTAACTTTTTTTAATATTTATTGACCTTTTTTCGAGTTTATTATCTGGTTAGTGTTTGCTATAAGACTAATCCATTTTAGTTTCTGATGATAGGTGTTTATTCTTTGTGTGATGGCCCTGCTCTTTCACATGGACCATACCTCGGAACGGTTACATTCTGTTCCATCATTTCTGTCATTCTTCTTTCTATCAAAGCTTGTGTTTTCTCTGTCAATTCATATCTGGAGGTTGAAGCTTCATCTTCTATCTCAAGGCAAAGGCTTCATCTGAAAAAGTCATGGGGGATGCCTGTGTTGTTTCTTTCTTCGGTGGTCTTTGCTCTTGGACATATTGTAATTGCTTACAGAACAAGCTGTCGAGCAAGGAGGAAGCTTTTGTTTCACCGAGTTGACCCAGAAGCTGTAAGCTATTATATGCCCTATGCTTAGTAACTTTTACTCTTCTTGGATATGCTTCCCTGGAATCAATTCTGTAACATTCACAGAATGGGCATGCTCTTTTCCTAACTAAGTTTTAATTAGAGGTTATCTGTCAATTTACTATTTAACTGCATTTTATTTCCTAGGAAATATAGATCATTGAGATTATTTATGTAGTCTGTTTTCTTGATTTATTAGTGACCTTTTAAAGAAAAGGTACAGTTATCTGAAGCCTTTAAGTTTTTGAGAATTGGTTTCCTCTACAATTACAGGTTCTTCCTTGCAAAGTTGTTTTCTCTGCATACAATAAGGTGCCACGATCTCCAACTCCGACAGGTAAAACAAGAACTGAGAGTGATATGAGGAGAAAACTTGCAGGATCGGCACACGAGGAGGGGGAAGTCCCTGCTATATTACTTGCTGATGTTGACAGTTCATTCATTTCTTGCCTTGGGCTCTCTGTTCATTACAAACTTTGCTTGCCTGGCTCACCTTACCGTTCTTTGTCTTCCACACCTTCTTCTGCTAACCCGTTGCATGTTTTGTCAAAAAGCGATTATCGTATTCGGAGGAGCCAGAGCACTCAATTCCATACCCACACTCTCTCTATGCCTCTTCTAGATGTGTCTCCAACTTCCCCAGTTCTGTCTGAAGAAATCCCTACGTTTTGCCTAGACGAAACTGGTGATGATGATGATGTTGGTAAGGTGGGGTGTTCATTCCCGGTACGAGATGTTGAAGGGAATAATCAGTTTGGAATTGTTCTAGTGCATGGTTTTGGAGGTGGGGTTTTCTCTTGGAGAAATGTGATGGATGACCTAGCCCAACAGGTAGGTTGTGCAGTCACAGCCTTCGACAGGCCAGGATGGGGATTGACATCTAGGCCACGTCAGAGAGACTGGGAAGAGAATCAATTGCCTAATCCCTACAAGATTGATAGCCAGGTATTCTAATGCTTTTGATTGTATGTTCTAATGAAGTTTGTTGTAAAATTTAGCATGAGACCAAACTATAGAGATTACAGCAATTAATTAAATGGAAAATAAGTGAGAATATCAAATAGCAAGAGCCAGAAAGTGAGGAAATTTCTGGGTTTTATGATTTAGGGGATCGTTAATTTTTGATATTTTAGGCCTTTTGTTAAACTGTCCTATTTTTTACTTTTCAGGTTGATCTGCTTCTCTCGTTTTGTTCGGATATGGGTTTTACTTCAGTTGTACTTGTTGGCCATGATGATGGTGGATTGCTTGCACTGAAGGCTGCACAAAGAGTTCAATCATCCACTAATTCAATTAATGTGAGTTGACCTTCTTTTAGTTAATGTGTATGACTTTTTTTTTTAGTCAATAAATTTGATAAATGTGAGTTTAACTTTTTTTTTCTTTTGCTAAGTCGATTAATGTGTATGACTTGTGACTCTGCTTTCTTCTTGGCATGCACCTTTGTGTACTTTACTGGAATCTGAACTGCATGAGCTGAAAACTTGATGAAGCCATGATTTAATGAATAAGAATAAGTTCCCAGTGAAGGTGCTTGGAAGGTGCCAGGACACCAATGTCATTAAAAAAACAATTAAGAAAATGTCATTAGTCCCATATTTTGCTCAAGCAATTTCTGTTCCCATAGTGAGTTTCTAACCTATATATTGCACTGTTTTATTTTAAGAAAATTGATATGAAGTACTTTAGGATCAGTTTTAAATTAGAGTTGCAGGTAAATGGTGTGCACCTCCTTTGCATGTGTTCCTGAGTAATATTAATCTTCCTGATTATTTTTTGCCTTCTAGGTCCATATTAAGGGGATTGTATTACTGGATGTTAGCCTGTCAAGAGAACTGGTTCCAGCCTTTGCAAGGATATTATTGCGTACTTCTCTTGGAAAAAAGCACTTGGTGCGTCCACTGTTGCGAACAGAAATTACTCAAGTTGTTAATAGACGTGCATGGTATGATGCCACCAAGTTGACAACTGATGTTTTGAGCCTATACAAGGTATAGAATGTGTTCTTGCTGTTTGTTTATTTATACTAGGTAATGATCGCTCTTCTGGATTGGAACTGATACTATTTGGAATAAATTTAATGTGCTCCTTAGTTTCTCTCCAGTTGGACATCTTGAATTTCACACCTGTGAACTAAACTTGATTTTGCTTGTGTTAGCATATGTTTTAACCAGGATTAACTAAACAGAACAAATGCTAGAAATTAAAAAATTAAAGTAAATACTTAGATTTTCTGATTTTAAGGAAAAGACGCAGAAGATTTGATCTATTTATATTCTCTCATTATGATATTAACAATTGACTTTGTGGGATGCGGGTAGTGCTAAGAAAAAGGAGAATGGAGTACAAAATGCTCACTGAAAGTTTGGTCTGTCATATTCAAAGAATTTTGTTTCTGCATTTGCAAATGCTGGGACACCATTTTATGATGTATATGAGGTTACATCTTTTCTATGCTACTGTTTCTTGACGTAAGAACTTTTTTGGTGCAAAGTTCATAAGAAAACGGAAAAGACAGTGAAAGTTAGAGAGACTTGCAACTTGATAGAGGCCGTAACGGATGCATCTACACTTATTTCACTGGGATCGTATAATATATGTACCTAGAGTTGAAATATCGTAGATGAGAATAGTTTGGCCGGTATGCAGGACAAATATATCTTCCCCTGTTTTCTTACGTTGAGTACTAGATGTCAAGTCATTTAGTCTTACATTTTCGTAGATTATGATATGATCATGATATCATCCTTTCTACTTCTGTGTGTAATCAGGCCCCACTATGTGTAGAAGGATGGGATGAAGCACTCCATGAGATAGGAAAACATTCATCTGAGACAGTCCTCTCACCAGAAAATGCGGCACAATTGCTAAAAACAGTTGAAAGTTTACCAGTTATGGTGATCGGAGGAGCTGAAGATGCACTTGTATCTATAAAATCTGTTCAAGTGATGGCATCAAAACTTGTAAATTCTGTAAGTTCTCCCTCTCACTCGTCAAATTTGATCTTTGTGGTGGTAGTCTATTTTATATCATGCGCTAAGCTTTGTATGAGATAAGAGTCGGGAGGTTATTTCTTCTAAAATTTTCTGTTCCAGTGTTTTATGATTTTGCATGTATTTTTCCTTAACCTCATCTTACCCGTTTAGGTGTTTTGTGCAACATGTTGTTTCTGATGGGAAAACCAGTTGAGTTAGTTTTAAAAGCTGAAATTCTTTTCCTCTAGGGATATTTTGGTTTATTATAATTAAATCAATTTGATGATGCGTGCTGTTACCATATGGGGTTGAAAAATGAACTGTTGAACAGTTATTTGAGTTGATTCTTGGTGATGAAAAGCCTGCTTTGTTCTACGTGGTAATTCAAAAGTGATATTCTTGTCCTTGTGCTGTTTTGGGCTTTTGGCTTGTTTTTACAATAGAAGCCCAATTCTTTTAGATAGATCAGTGAGTGATTAGCTTGATCCTAGCAAGTAATCGTATCTCAATAATCGTAAAGAGTCAAATAATAAATGCTTTTATTTTATGAGAGTCTTGCCTCTTGACATTATGATGGGGGTTTTTTTGGAGTATATTCTTAAATATGAAAAGTTCCCTTGACGTCTAGAAAGAAAACTTTTTGGGAAAACAATATTTTAACACTTCGTACGAGGAAAATAAAAGAATTATGGATTGTTTTAAGACTAAACAGAGTAAACCACAAAAGCAAGAAATACTGTTGGCTTTTACGCCACCCTATTACAACTATTGATGCACAAAGCGAAAAATATGAATTAAATAATTTTGTGAATGCTTACCTCTTAAAGGTGGTTTCGGAGATTCCATTTTGTTATAAGTAAAAGAACATTCTGGTTCTAATGTTAAATAAAAGATTGAAGACACTATGGCATAACATACTATGGGAAAGATGTTTTGAAAAGAAAAATGGTTTAGATGGTTGAGTTGCCATAGCACAAGTAGACGCATGCAATCAAGTTTGTGAATCTAAAAGGAGTGTATTTGAAACATCCATCATAGAAAGAATGTATATTTACTTGGTTTACACATGGAAACCCTACTAACCATCTCTAGAAATTACAAGAAAAAGAAAACCACTTTCCGGATTTCCCAAATACAAATGTCATATTGTTCAAAAAGTGAAAAAGAATCATTTATATTTTCCATACAGATTTATTGTTCGTAATGTTCACTTTGTCTCAAAAGCATATGTATTGTATTGCAGCTCCGCCCCATGTCTTATTGTGTAACTATTGTAAAGTTTAATGTATTTGTGCATGGCACAAAGAAGTATTGATATTTTCAACCTTTAGAGTAGAAATTATGTACAACTTTTTGCTGTCACAATAAGTTTAGACTTAAAAGTGCAATTTCTGGACAACATACATATTGTATGCCTGTTCCTGGTAACTGCAAAATTTGAAGCTTACTCCTGCAAATCTGACAATGATCTCCACTTACTTACAGAGACTGGTTGCCATATCGGGCTGTGGACATCTTCCACATGAGGAATGTCCAAAAGCATTGCTAGCAGCTATGTCGCCATTCATCAATAGAATTTTAGTGGAACCACAACAGCAACATCAATAGGATGCTCTAATGTCATGTCGCAAGTATTTATTCAACTGAGCTTTTTGCCCCCTTTTTTCACATATATCTTTTGTAATTTTTCTTTTCTAAAAATTTACTCAAAAGGTAGAGAGGTTCAAGTCCACCTCTCCTTTTGGTAGCTTTAATTGTGAATTTGCAGCTTGAGTGTTAGAGCCTTCAAAATGTTTCTTTCTCTACCGCCCCCCTCCTTCCTTCTTATTTCTGTTTTGCAGATTCTTGAACTTGGTTTTGTTTTCTGTTATCTACCACATAAGAGTGGCGATAACATCTTTGTACACTTTCTTTTTTCTTCGGAACAGTGTAGCAGATTTTCTGCTGCTACAATCTCTCTCTTATTTGTGAAAAAAACTCTTGAGTAACAGTATGGTTGAATACAAGCACACAGTTATTTTTTCTCCTTTGTGTTTTATACGTGCTTGCCATGAAGGAGGACATGCACTGATGTATTTGGTTGTAAATAACAAACTAATCTGAGAATATCAACATTATTATTTGTGCCTTTTCTATGACTCAACACTTACGTGCCTTATATATGAAATTGTATATTATTTTGAATAATATTTACATTTTGCAAGAATCTTGATGCTTATATTTGAATAATATCAGGGATATTTGTAAAAACGAATTTTCAGTAGTACATTAAAATAGGATGACAAAAGGAGAAATTACATAATATAAGAGAAATAATTTATGTTTAATCAATATTTTTATAAAAAAAAATTGTCAGAGTGATCAATTGCAAAAGAAGATAAAATTTCATTCTAAAAGTTTCCATATAGAATAGTCTAGTCAATACATGAACTAGTGGAATTAATTAGCCTTAAGAATTTTCTTAGGTGTTAAATGTGAATTCTTGGAATATTTGTGCCAAAATTTCTGCGTCTTGTTTTTCAATTTTGGTTGGCAGCATAAAGCGGAGTTTTGACTATCAAAAGTTGTGGTAGAGTGGTAAGTACTTATCCATCCTTATAGTTGGAGATCAGAGATTCCGATCTTGAATATAAAATCACCTTTGATAGGAGCATTTTTTATTTTATCCCAAAAATAAAATTTTCTAACGAAAATTTAAATTAGTTGACCCAAAAGTGGATATCGATCGGAAGCAGGGTGGAAAATAAAAAAAAAAAAGTGGAATTCTGTAATATTCCACAGCCCCCTTTATTTCCAGCTAACTCTCATCACTGCGTTCTGAAAGAATTTAGTCAAATAAATAAGGAACGTTATATTTTAGTAAAAGAAAATTGCAACTTATGCTACATCCGTTTTGTTTTATATGTCTTAGTTGAATTCAAAGACTTAATGGTTCATAGGATTCTGCAATTCATATCAATTACCAAGTATCTCATTTTACTATCGTTCTTTATTGATGCGATAGACAAGATATCCATGGCCTAGAGTCGTTTTTGTTTCAAAAGAAGCGCATGTCCCACACATGACGGCAAATTTAGTATTCCTTGGAACTTTTCACCACCGCGGTTCGTTAGTCACCCGCAAGCACATGAGGGAGACGCAAGGAGGGGGACCAAAGCACCCCCGCCCACGACTTGAATGACTACCAATTTTAAGAAAGCATGAAAGATTTTTAAATTTTATAGTTTTAAATAAAAATTAAATGTGTATAATATATGAAATGTTCTTTCACATTTTGTGTTATTATACATGCTATGTGGGATATAAGGACTAAAAAGTTACTGAACGTAGAAAATGACATTTTCTTAAAATATACTAAAAAGAAGTAATTATGAAACATGAATTGAAATTAGCCCATCGTCGTTGTACTAATTCGTCTCTCTGTGTTGTTTATATTGTTAAAACTTTCTCATTTTTTCCACTGCTTTTTACTAGTCAAATTGAGACTACAGCATATATTCTGTTCCCATTGTCAATGTTTTTTTTATTTAAATTTCTCTAAAGAAAAGAAAAAACAGAACTTACTGTGCGTTTTCCAATGACAAATGCTATAAGACCATCTCCAATCCATCTCTATTTTATCGTCCTTTTCTATATTTGGAGAGTAAAATATAGAATATCCTCTCAAACCCATTTTTATGTTACTCTCTATTCTCTATTTATAGGGATGTGAATAGTAGTTTTCCAAATTTGGAGAATTACTATTTACACTCTCTATTTTATTTTGCTATTATTTTGCAATGAACATATTATTTTACATATAATCCCATTCATTGAATATTTAATATTCATAATTCTTTTTAAATGTTATATAATATTTTAAAAAATATATTAAATAATATATACTATTTTCATCCCGAATTAATAATATGTTAATTTATTTTTTCAATTTTCTCCACTAATATAATTTAAAAATCTCCGACTTGAATAAATTTTTGCTAGACATGAAGAAATTAAGGAAAAAAATGCTCATTTTTAACTCCGTAATGCATTAATAGAACATTTACTGGAGCAATATAATAATCTTGAAAGTTGAGTATTTATGTAATTGTATTTCATTAATGATTTCACTTTTATTTGAACTGTCCATTAATTTGTATATTGTGTAATATTTACTTACAATTTATGTTATCTAAAAATTTAAAATAAAATATAAAATTATATTTTATTTTAATTAAATAATTTGAAAAATTAAAATATTATATCACATGAAAATTATATAAAATGATTATTTGGGGAAAAAGAAGAATGATATATATTACTTATGAAATAATAAAATAAGAATGAAATAGAAATAATAATATAATATTTAGAAGAGAGAAAAAGATTCCTTTCTAACGAGTAAAATAAAGAATTGGATTGAAATTGATTGTCTGAAAAAAATGGAGATCGAGTAAAATAGAGTAAAGGGTTAGAGATGCCCTAAGTCATAGTGAAATAAAATAAATGTCAAAAAGAAGAATGGCACCTCACACAACGTAATTGTACCTCTACCATTTTAGTAAATTTTTTCGAACTGTTAGCAGAGGGGATGAAGAGTTTTCTCACATCTCCATTCAGAGGCATTACCGATGATTTTCGAGGAAGAGCTTCATGTTACAAGCACGATTGGATTACATCTGGATTCGAGTATTATTTGTTAACATTCGCCTAAATTCCATTTTATTTTCAAATGTTATTCACAAAATGACGTTTGAGCATGTTTGATTTTTTCTATATAGGATATTGGCTCCAACTACGTATATATTTTTTGCATCTGCTCTTCCAGTAATTGCCTTTGGAGAACAATTGAGCAGAGATACAGGTTATTTTTTCGTAACATTTTGAACTTCATTAATCAACAAAATGCATTAATACTATAGTCTTGTGTCTTAATTTAGATGGGAGCGTGAGCACAGTAGAAACATTGGCCTCAACAGCTATTTGTGGTATTATACACTCCATATTCGGCGGTCAGCCTCTTTTAATATTAGGAGTTGCTGAACCAACTATTATTATGTACACTTACATGTACAAATTTGCTAAAGGGAGACAAGAATTGGGACAGAGTCTTTACTTGGCGTGGGCTGGATGGTATCTGTGTTTTAACATTTTTATCGAAAAGTCACTTGAGATGAAGAATTATAATTCCTACTTATTGTGATGTGTTATTACTCTGCAGGGTTTGTGTATGGACAGCACTCTTGTTGGTTCTTCTAGCAATATTTAACGCGTGCTACATTATTAATCGATTTACAAGGATAGCTGGGGAGACATTTGGGATGCTCATTTCTGTGCTTTTTATGCAAGAGGCAATTAAGGTAACTGTAGGTGAAATTCAGCTCTTTGTAATATATCATATACTAGTATCAAGTCTTAACGAGTGTCAAATTTAGCTTATGAAAATATAACTTGAGGTAGCATTATTTTGTAGGGGTTAGTGAGTGAGTTCAAAGTTCCGAAAGCTGAGGACTCAAGTTTAGAGAAATATCAATTCCAGTGGCTCTATATAAACGGGTTACTTGGAGTTATATTTTCCTTTGGCCTTCTTTACACATCATTGAAAAGCAGAAAAGCTAGGTCATGGTGGTATGGAACAGGTGTATAATTTTCTTACACTGTCGATGTATATAATATAAATCTAATTTTCATGAAGTTGCATGTATGTAGTGACTATTGACTAACTAATATTACTTTATTTTCTCATTAAATCAGGCTGGTTCAGAAGCTTTGTTGCCGATTATGGTGTTCCTTTAATGGTTCTTGTGTGGTCAGCACTCTCATATGGAGTGCCAAGTGAAGTTCCATCTGGAGTTCCCAGAAGGCTCTTTAGTCCACTTCCTTGGGAATCTGCATCTTCACATCACTGGACTGTAATCAAGGTGTGTTAATTTGTGAACGGATCGATGGATTAAGTTTCTGTTGGTTATTGAAAAATCTTGAAATAGGACACATAATCTCAATTGCAGGATATGGGGAAGGTTCCTCCGACATACATCGTTGCTGCCTTAATTCCAGCTCTAATGATTGCTGGACTTTATTTCTTCGATCACACTGTTGCTTCACAGATGGCACAACAAAGTGAATTCAATCTTAAGAATCCTTCTGCTTATCATCATGACATCTTGCTCTTGGGATTTATGGTATTCATCAATAGCTAATTTCTTGTATTGTTTTTCATTTTTCATCACTGGTGTGATAACCGAAGAGTATCTAATTACATGAATGGTATTTGCATAGACTTTGCTTTGTGGTTTGATTGGGGTGCCTCCTTCAAATGGCGTCCTGCCTCAGTCACCTATGCATACGAAGAGCTTGGCTGTTCTCAAGAGACAGGTAGTTAGTATTACTAGCTAGAAATTCTAATAAATGATTGTCATATATGCTGGTGATTTTGTTGATGCTACTCTTTTGAATCCATTAAAACTTTATGCAATGTGAACCAGCTGATTCGGAGGAAGATGGTTAAAAGTGCCAAGGAGAGTATAAAGCGAAAGGCAAGCAACTCTGAAATCTATGGAAATATGCAAGCAGTTTTCATAGAGATTGATAGTTCTTCTGATGTAAGTTTTCACCTCTTATCAGTTCAGTTCTTGCTGCCTAGCTATAGCTATTGGCATCGCGTATATCATTCTCAATTTCATTTGTCAAATAATGTTTCAGTTCACAGTAATGTTTATCTTAGTTCATACAGGTGTTGATGACATGCAGATCGATGAATATTAAGCTTTGTACGGATTAATGGTTTGTGTCCTATTGCAGAACATAGTAGCTAAAGAGTTGGAACACCTAAAAGAGGCAGTAATGAAAAGTACTGAAAACAAAAATGGAGGTACAACAGAGGTCGCATTTGATCCAGAGAAACACATAGATGTTTACTTGCCTGTCCGAGTGAATGAACAAAGAGTGAGCAATCTATTACAGTCGCTACTAGTAGCAGCATCAGTTTTTGCTATGCCAGTGATAAAGAAGATACCAACTTCAGTTCTTTGGGGATATTTTGCTTATATGGCTATTGACAGCCTGCCAGGAAACCAACTCTGGGAAAGATTATTGCTTCTTTTCATCACCACTGGAAGGAGATTCAAGTAAGTCCGCATTTCAAATACTTGAGAAAATAATGAAGTTTTTTCTTTCACTAGCAAGTAAAAAGTAACTATCTGATGTCATACGTACTTGACAAAGGATTTAAGTTATATACATTAACAGTATAAAGAATTTCTGTGGTTTAACTTGTTACAGCAAGTTTTCGTTCTGTTTTCTAAGGTACATATCAGACTTGATATGAAAAGTTACCATGATGGAGTTAAAAACTTATACTGTCAGTGCATAGAACTTTAACCCGTTTCCTTCTTCAACTAACTTGAGTGACCATGTTGGCAGGGTTCTTGAAGGGGTGCATGCATCTTTTGTGGAGTCAGTGCCATTCAGATACATTGCAATTTTCACAATTTTCCAGTTTGTATACTTATTGTTGTGCTTTGGAGTCACTTGGATCCCCATAGTTGGAATTCTCTTCCCCTTGCCATTTTTTATTCTCTTAAGCATAAGACAATATTTACTCCCCAAACTGTTCCAGCCTCATCATTTGAGAGAGCTAGATGCAGCTGAGTATGAGGAAATTGTTGGTGCCTCTCAACGTTTACGCAGCTTCTCTTCTAAGGTATGATCCCCAAAAGTTTAATGTATGATCAATTTTTCGATTTTCTTTTCAAGTATATCAACTTATTATATTATGAACTATCAAATACTTTTGTATCAGGAAAAGGAACCACCTACTAATGGAACTCATGAGGAAGGTGAAGTAGACATTTGTAATGCTGAGATACTAGATGAACTTACAACCAGTAGAGGGGAATTTAAGGTAACGTCCACTGGTACTTTGAGAATGAGTTCCTTCAACAGAACTTATTAGTTTATAGTCAAAACAAGAGTTGATTTCTCAGACGGCCACTGATCAACTATAGTTATTATAACAGAAAGTCACTTTCTTTATTGAAAAAGATCGGAATTAAGAAAAAGAGTGACTTCCTGATGTAATAACTACTCATATTAGTTGGGCGACCATTTGAGAAATCAACCTTTTTGAAATTGTAGTGCACAGAGTTGGTGAAAATTTGAGAAAACACCTATCTGAAACATTGCCATTTGCATAAAATCTGCCTAGAGAATTTGAAGTATTGACATTCTACTTTTGCAGGTTCATGCAACAAGAGACACAATTTGAGTAGTTAATCAGCTGGGTGTCTTGAATTTTTGCTCATGCACATTCTTTCCAAATGGAAATTATCGAGACAATTCACAACACCAAAAAAAATCTTTAGCGGCAATTAATTAACAATAATAGTTTAATTGCCGCTAAATATGTATTTTTAGTGGCATTTAGTACTCTCTGTAAATGTCCCTAAAGTGACATTGGATCCAATAACAATTAACTGATGAAGGAACACATACTATGTTGAACCAAGAAAGGTTCTTTCATTTGATTATTCGAAAATTTTGTATAAATACATGTAAAATACAACAATATATAATGCAAAAGTACATTTGAACTCTTTTTCTTCTATGACATTAAAAAAAAAAAAAGAAGCAACAACATGAACACATCAACTATAACACGTATTACAAGGAACAACATCACAATATTCTGTCATGCATAAAACTTAAGTTCTATCAATAAAAAGACCTATGGAAGGTGGGGATTGCGAACTCCTACCAATCTCACATCATCGACCACAGGACCACACAACGAACCCGAATTATCACTCTTCATATGATAATACGTGCTCAAAAACCTCACTCTTGTGCGTGGTGAAATTGCGGTGAACCTAAGCCTAGCCCTCTTGAATCCACCTTTACCTTTAGATTCATAAGGAAATTGCATAGTAATTTTTCCAGCAAATGCCTCAACAAGCATGGATCCTTCACAAGAGTTGCTAGCATCACCAATTGAGAAAAGCAAATCATATATTTTTCCTGGTCTTGTCCTCACAACTTGTGCTAGGGCACTCTCTCTTCCGGCCACGAGCTCGACGGCTCGTTTGCCCTCGGGAACGTGGAAGTGTTCGGAATCGATGTATTTTACTGCTTTGAGAGATTCAATCATCCATCCAAGTAAAGGAGAATGATCATCTTCAATGTTGGGAGGAATTAGAACACCCCATGTTGTGTTAGGGAAAATGTATGGACCCACTTCAAAGTTACCATTTTTCAACATGTTGCCTGCATGAATGTTTATATCATCAGTATGTTGGTAGTAATTTGACAAAATCATATAGTCGAAGTGTAATTTCTGTCTTCTTTTATTAGACTTTAGACTATTCTATATCATAGTCCTAGTAAATACAAATATATATCACGTGCTCCTCCAATTGTAAAATGTGTACTAAGATTCATTTGATTGTGAAAATTCAAAAACTTATCTTTTTTTTTTAGAAAGTTAACATAAAATTCAAAAACTTATCTTATCATAATTATTAACTAATTAATTCACCACTTAATTACTCATTTGTTATACTTCCTCCGTTCATTTTTACTGTTCACTATTCCAAAAATAGATTTTCTAAAATTGACTTTGTCACTTTTAACGTATCAAGAAGAGATACTTATAATTTTTTTTATGATCGTGGTGTCCGAGCCAGCTTTCACGCACTCGATTAATTCCATGGAATACATGTCACCTCCCACCAGCAACATGTAGCAACATGTATCAGGTAACATTATCGACCAAGGCTAGGACATATGGGAAAAATCACCTAGTGTTTTTCTTATCTCCACTCAGAATTTCCAACTATTTCATTTACCAGTAGATCTCTAATTTATAAACATCAATTAATAAAAATAGTGTGCTAAAATAGTTATGTCACATAATTAATAATATATGAGGTTTAAATAAATAAAGATGAACTAAGAAAGTATAGTTGCTACTATATATATGACAATAATATCATTTTAGATATAGTCCAAATAATATATTTTGGGTGGTGTATTACTCAAGGGTTCTATTAGAGGTATGAAGTACAAGATTTTCTTATGCGAATTCAAATTTTAGTAATTACCTCTTGGTCTTTTGGGTGTTTTCAAAGCCTTAAGAGCAACGAAATCTATAAGCGGGCCACAAGCCGGGTCCTTCTCCACAGCCGGATTATGAATCACAATATCAATTTCATCCGCCTCAGCCAAAAATCCCCATGAATACGAATCCCATCCTTCAGAACTGTACATTGTCTGCAATGGCAGTATTCCCCAATCATTCGGCTCAGAATTAGGGGAAACGGAAACATTCAATTTCTCTTCTTGCGCACAAGTTCTAGCAAAGACAAATGAAATTGAATAGAAAACTCCTTTCCTCAATTTCACTTTGGTCTTAATAGATGCGTCTTCACCCAGCCTAACTGCGTAATCTCCTTGCGGCACTGGAAGTAGCATGTCGCCTTGTGTTTGGCCTGATTTTATGTATTCGACGTAACCTGAGATTTCCCAGTTGGGGATTGCGTGACGGTCTACTACTTTTGTGCCTTTCATTTGCGATGGTTTTGGACCTAGCTCGAAGTTGCCGTTTGACAATAATCCTGATCAAAGTAAAATAAAATAAAATTTACATACATATATTCAAAATATCATTAGTTTAACGAGTGTGTTAGATCAATAAGAGTCGTAATATGGATTTATCAAAGTACTCCTTATGTTCGACCTCAGTTGTTCATTATTGATTTGACATAGGTATTAAGAAGCAGTAAATTATAAGATAATTTTATCAAATCATCCTTATTAAATTTAAATAATCTGAATATTGAAAAGTGAAGAATATTTAATAGCAAGGTTAAAATAGATACAAAATAGTAATTTATTTATTGATTTTGTATACTAGACAAGTTTTGTTGAACATTTCAAAATAGTATAGTGGACAAGTAAAGATAGATAGACGGAGTTAGCTAGGTGGGAAAAAGAGCATAGCATGTTGGTTGGCGGTGCCATCACATATTCTCTTCTGCAATTATCACATGCATGAATAAATAAATAAATAAATGAAGTCCCTCTCTATCTCTACATCGCATTGCTATTTGCTTTAGGGGAGAAAAATGAAATAATTTTTTACAATTTGGTACAATTAATTTTGGGGTATTGAATGACATACCAAAATGGTGCCGGGAGATCGGGGACATGGCTGGATCATCCTATCACTTAAACGAATATTTTTTTTAAAAAACAATTGTTACTCGCTTTGTTCCAATTTATGTGATATAACAGTTTGAATTTCGAGAGTCAAACCACATTAATTTTGATCATGAAATTTTAAAATAGAAGTTACATATTTTGAAACTACATAAAAAGTATTATAAGTCATAGTAATCGACAATTCAAAACATTAAAAAGATATATATAAAAATTATGACCAAAAAAGATTTGATTTTCATAATTCATAATTGGAGAATGATAGTAATAATGTTATTAAGTGGCTAACTTTATGATTTTACTAATTTTCCTCTTGCTCATATAATTACCAGTATTAGCCTCTGCACACTAGCCAGTAATATTCATTATTTTTTTGGCTATTTAACCATAATGAGTATTCTCATAGATCAGATTTTAGTGAACGCTATAGCATGCATGACGAAAACGAATATAAAAAAATGATTAATTTTCATAATATAAACCATATATAAGAAGTTTTAATATCATAAATGTGTGCCAAATGAAACATAAAATATTATTGATTTGATGAAAATACAAAATGAAAACTGTGATCGCTTGATCGAGAAGTTGAAGAATAGTAGAAAGTAGTTACCATCCTTTTGAGATGAATTAGCAACAGTGGCAAAGAGCAGCATCAACAATATGGCTGCCTTCTTCATTTTTTATGTTATTCAGAGTGTGTCTGTGTGTGACGAAATTCACAAGCGCTCAACTGGCTTTTATGAATTTCTCTTCATCAATTTGCCCCTAGCTGAGAAGTTAATTACAAAAACTGCCACCATTTCTCCTTTTTAGCTAAAGTTTTGACAACGAAGCAAAGGTGCACGTGCAATCCTCATGCCGATCGAGGGGACAAAGATTTAGAAAAACTTACTTAAATACTAAAAATAAAAAATTATTACTAATAATATAAAATTGATTTTGTAATTCACTTATAATTTTTTGGCATAATACATAACCATGACCCCTAACTTAGCTTTAACGGACAACTATGCCCTTCAACTTTGAATGTGCATAAGTAGACACTTAAACTTGTAAAAAATTGAACAAGTAGACACACATGTCTTACATAACATAATATACGTAGGACACAAAATTGCCATGTAGGGTGCCATGTAGGACAAATGTGTCCAGTTGTTCAATTTTATACAAGTTTAAATGCATACTTGTGCACATCCAAAGTTAAAGGTCATAGTTGTCGGCTGATGCGAAGTCAAGAGTCATGTTTATGTATTATGTCTAATTTTTTTAATGTTCTTTATATAAGATAATTTTTTTTTAATTTTTACACATAAAAGATCATAGAAAGATCATTTTCTTTTATTCAATTTATAAGTAACCAAGAGATCTTAATTCATCGTAAAATAAATAAACCTAAGCGACATTGCCTAATCATACCCTATGGGCAGAGAGTCCCGGTCAAGATTTTAAAGACTATGGATGGGTACACTTTTTAAAAAAAATTATTGGTTGGAGTATTGGAGATGGGTCATGGGTTAAATATTTTTAATGTATACATACATAGTTTAAAATTCATTTATTATTAGATATAAGTATTATAATATGTATATATGGAGTCTAGAAAAGTGAGTAAGCATCTTATTTAATTGCCTTGTTTTGGTGGCTCTATGAAAGCCACCATGTTCCTACACACATGGAAAATTTTAAATTATGTCGAATTATTGTGTTTTACTCTTTTGTTTAAAGCATTAAAAAATTTAAGCATATGATCTTCTTCCATCTGTTATCCTCAAAGTCTTCATGTTCTATGAATTATAGTCAATGCAAAGGTCGTATATGGTAAAGGTTTGCATGTTCTACGTATTTTTCTATTTTAATTTATTTATCTCATTTTAATTTGACATGTCATTTTAAAAAATAAATAAGATTTTCAAATTTTATGATCATAAATTAAAATTATTATTTAATCCGTGATCTTAGAAAGTATTGTGCTGGCTTAGCCTCGAAGTAACTTTGTCATCTCACTGATTCATCTGAAATAAACTATAAATATTTATGAATTTATAAATCATTTCATGAAGATAAAACAAATATTGTGATATTTTAAACATTAAAGTTTTTTACATATTGAATTGAAGGGAGTACAAAGTTCTAACTTGTAATGCAACCAATTAATTTAAAGAACCCACTGCCACTTGTTTAAATTGTAAGCGTTAATTTGACCTGGAAATTGACTAATAGCGTTGAATCGCTCACATAGAACACCCAATATTCTACGTTTATTTTCTCGTCTTTTTTTTTATTTTTAAAACAAATCATCTTGAAAAACCAGAAGCACAAAGTTTATCTTCAACTTCAATAAATATACAAATAATCTCAAAAACACTAAAATTACAAAATTTATCTCAGATCTCAACAAATATATAAATAATCTCAAAACAATCAAAATTACAAAATTTATCTCCGATTTCAATAAATGTACAAATTATCTTAGAAACACCCAAAATTATAAATTTTATGTTTAAATTTGAGAAAACATTGGTTGCATCAGAAAAAATGGAGTCCTGAAATAGGTTGGGAGCAGGGCTTCACGATCCATGTGTTAACGAGGCCAATTTATCCCTAAAAAGTATCAAACTCTCCCATGTATTTTAGAAAGGGAGAATTTGAACTGTGTCATGTTCTTGTTAAAGAGAGTCAAGCTTTCATTTAGGTCTATTAACTTTTTTTTTTGAATTTGTTTGAGTCCGACATAACAACCCTTTATAGGATCTGTATTCTCATAATCGATTTTTATTATTATGATTCAGTTTATGTTCTCTTCTGTTGCAGTGCTTGTCAACTACTGAATCAAAAAAATCAATTATTTATCCGATCGTCCGAATCAAAAAATGAATTATTTATTCAACCGCCCTGTACTAGGCTATGAGCTAAATATATATTTGTTACCCTTTATTATTTTTAGCGTCAATTTAATAAAAGAACTAAATTTAATATATTAATTCTATATTTTTAAATTAAAATTATAATGTTCGAAAGTATAAAAAAATATTATACTAGTATATGTGAAATGTGACGAGTATTTGAGACGGGGAGTAAGGGATAGATTTATAATTATATTGTTTTTATTTGAGACTAAATTAATTAGTAACCAAGTATAAAAAAGATTAATATCAACAGAAATTAAAAAAAATATAAGAATGGTTATTTATTTTCTCTTTTAATTAAGCTAAATTTATTAGTCACAGCTCCACTAACAATTAGAAATATTAATATGAGAACATTGAAATGAATTGATTATGAGAATATTAGAATTATTCATGTGTATATATATTTTTTGGCAGAATACATTCACGTCCCATGCGTTTTATCTCAAGTACAACTTGTTTTTATTGACCATCTAACCACCGGGATAATATATTTTCATCAGATACTTTCAGTTTAAATTTTCAATAATTTTTTTTTGCATGTGCTTAAGGGTTTATTATATTGATAAGTTAACTATTTAAATTATATCAGCTTCTTCAATTATACACATTAGCCTTAACAAGTCTTAAAATTCAGGTTTGCTCCAATTGAAGTTGTGTATAAATAAAGGAACTGACATATTTTATGTAATTAACTTATTTACGAATTAGACGCTTGAAATAGCGAACGTAATACTTATCGCACATAGGTCAATACACAAAACGCCTAGTAGTTCATATTTACGGCTAGGAATACTAGGGCATCTAATCTCATTCGTTTTCCTAATTACTTTTGTCGCTCAATCACATTCCAACATAGTACTTTTGCCGTTAATGTTCTTTCCAACCTCTATGCATTTCACCGCGCCACTAGAAATTTCCTATGCCCCTGTCGGAGTCTAGTTTGGAAGTGTCATCACAGGAGAGTACTTTCACCGTTGATGTTCTTTCCAATCTCTACATATTTCACTGCGCCACCAGAAATTTCATCTGCCCCTACTGGCCTCCAATTTGATAGTTTTCACCACCTGTTCAAAATTAACTCTCGAAATTCGAGGCGGACTTAAAAAGCACGTTCAAAAGCTTTTCAGCTTTTGAGACACGAAAGTGTTTAATAGAAATAGTTTATCATCGTGTGTTCACGTGCATAATTGAAATCAATTATAGTTCGATGATCTAAATAAAATCAACTGGTAAATTTAAAGTTCTATCAATACATTTTTTTCTATATAATTCATCTGTCTCATTTTATTTTATGTGATAGCATTTCAATTAAATGTGATAAAAATTATATATAAAAAAAAAAAACATGAGAGCTTAATTTACAACCGACGAAGTTAGCTGAAGATGTTAGCACATGGTTGTGGCAGGATAATGTTGGGTGGTTGAATATTGTCCAAGATCTTATAGTAATCTTCAATTGAAGAAATGACAATGTTGTAAAAATAAGCATAAAATCATACTATATAAACAAATTAACAGATTGTGAAAAAAAACAGAATAACGTGATAGTAGGCAATTGGGAATATAAGACATTGAAGATCTGGTACTGAAAAGCAATCCCATGTGGAACTCAGTGCATCCTTAATTTATTTGTCTTTTTCATTCAAAGGGCTTTTGGCAGCTCCTTAGTGGTCGGTTCATCCACAATAATTCGAAAATGTTTAATGACAAGAACATGCAATTAAGTCATGATGAATGGACAATGAAGCAAGGTTGCAACATGCATATGTACAATGTAAGTAATTAATCTTCTTAATTTGTATGGTATGGGGTATGGGATGTAGGGTCATGACTTCCGTTTAGTTTAACTGAACTTATTATTTTTCGCTCGAATTAGGTATCTTTAGTCATCAGATAAAGAGGAGAGAGGCAAGAGAGATTCTAGAGAGAGGGGAGAGAGGGAAAGAGAGGCGAGAGAAAGGAATGTAATTATAGCTAGAAGTAAGTTGCGAATGATAATTAATACAAACTATAATTATATTAGCTAATTAATTAATATATATTTATTTTACCGCATAATTTGCTTTCTTACTGTGAAATGTGTTTAAGAAAGTGTCTTGTTTTTCAACCTAGCTAGAAAGTTCATTTGTGTCCTATACAATAATCTGCTACGCCAATGTTCAATTTACAAATGCTACTAAAAAAATACTACTTTTTTTAATTGAAATTTTCCATTAAAAAATATTCAGTAGTTATCTTTACTGATATTTGATTGAATAAGTGAGAAAAGAAAAAATGTTTAATGACTATTCTCAAGTATTTTAATAATAATCTATTTCTCATAACATGTTTTCTCAGTTAACCTGTTCATTGAAAAAATATTTATTTCTAGTAGTAATACTCTTACGTTACCAATAATTCTACTTGTAAAAACTTCCAATACATACCCATCAAGAGACAGACAGACAGACACATGCTAATCTTTTGACCTTTGATGATTGCAATAGGACAATGATTCACTATTATTTTAGTCTCATTATTTTAGCATTCCATCATGTTCCTTTGAGTCTTTAAATACAAATATTCTATAAAGTTCCACTCCTAACTTCATCCAAAACTTTTCTTTTATATTTACTGTATGCATTTTCTCTCTGCAAGTCATCACGAATTTAGTCTTAAAAATTGCACAAGCCTAATTTACTCTATAGGTAATAGGACAGATATATCTTTATAGTGTGCCAAGTTTGTTCGTCTTTTGTTTATCTAACATTTTATTATAAACTAACTAAACCTTCTCTTGACTTGCGAACTATCAATGTCTCAACCCATGAGCTATAATGGGACTTTTTCATCCTTTAACAACAAAAGAGAAGAGAAGGAACGTACAGTGGACATTCCCACGTCAGGTCCCAACATAAAGTTCTCGTTTGAAAGATACAAGTACCATAAATAGTTAAGTAGTTATTTATTTACCCCTCAAAAAGAATACCTGCAGAGAGACAGTTCTAATTGTCTATAGTCTAGACTATATTGTATAACGCTGCAAACTCGAATCATTGGACAAAATGATTAGTAATATTATTCTCTAAGCCCTTGCACGCTTAGAGTGTACATTTCGAAATCCTCGATATCAGTTGACAACATCAAGGACCAACTTGCGAGATTTGAGGACAGACCATCTCAAACGGCGGTAGTAAGCTGCTTGGAGAAGTGCGAGAGATAAAACAAATATCCATTTGAAACCCATCTGTAGAAATTAAAATATGTCAAGAGTTGGAGAATATATTATGGCATAACTTATGGGGTGATCGACTGACATTCGACATGCATGCAAATCAGCTACTCAGAATGTGATAGTAGAACACAAAACTTGGTGTTATGTGGGATACTCTCAGCAAGTTCGATTTTTTCAGGATTCAGCAAGCATACAAGCATATATAGACACTTTTGGAAGAACTTTTAATTTAAAAAGATGGTCCACAAACTAATAAACAAAGCACGGATTGATATAGATGCAAGGAATGGAGGAAGGTGAAGTTGCAACTTACCAGCTTTCTCTCTTCCATCTCTGGCTCAGCAGCCCAGGACAAGAATGAGACAACATCTTTTCCCATCTGTCAGCGTAAACATTATAACTTCTGCAGAAATGGTTCAAAACATAAGGCAGACGTAAGGGGGGAAAGGAAAGATATATTACCTGTGCCTCGGTCGCAGGGATGCCATCCTCATACTCAACGGCACCATCATTAAGCATTTTAGGCATTGCTATAGCTCCCCCAGGGAAGTAAGGATTATAGTGAAGTCCTTCTCGAATCTATAATGGGAGTTGAGCAGAAAATGAGTTCTTCTGAGATTAAGAAATATTGACAAATTGGTATCAAAAGACAGAGGTAATGCGTATTCTTCTCCTTCCTCGTACTATTGAATAAGGCAAGGCTTTTCCCAGTCACAAAGCAGGGTTAACCAACTAAATTGGAATGGGACAGTACCAATATCTCCTAGCAACATCTTCAGATGCACACTATCTTTTTTTCATACATAACTGTTTGTATCTACTAGTTCTTCTATTCAAACAAAAGAAAAATAGTCATAAAGCAAAAGTAGCTTGAGACAGGAATTACCGAGACACCAGCAGGAGGGTCGCGGTAGCCAGTTAGAAGAGCAAAAACATAGTTTTGACCATTATGACGAGCCTGAAAAGTGGAATAAATCAGGCAATGCAGATCATATGTTTGTCAAACTTTAGAAGATAATCAGTACCTTAGTAATTAGACTTAGATCAGGAGGATAGGCTCCTCCATTAGCAAACCTTGCAGCTGCTTCATTTGCATAAGGCTGAGGGAAACGATCACTCAGCTTCCCAGGACGGGTAAACATCTCACCTTCGTCATTAGGCCCATCAACCACCTCAATTTCTGCTGCCATGGCCTTGGTCTCTTCCTCGGTGTACGCAACCCCAACAAGATCACGATATGAAATTAGAGACATTGAGTGGCATGACGCGCAAACTTGTTGGTAAACCTGGTGACCTCGACGGATCCTGTATTAAATAAAGATGGAGGCACACAAGCTAATTGGTTATTGCATCTTCTTTGAAACCTAGTGTAAAATATTGCGTTTGAAAAGCAGAAAATTGATATCCCTTCTCTAGACGGTAAGTGACATAAAAATAAGGTTATGCAGTACGAACACCAACTACACCTATACCTATCACGATAGACGGGAAAATACTGTAAGAACACAGGCCGAATTACTTGTCTGTGGACAAATATTTCCATATGATATAAAATAACTAAGAGAACTTAATGAACCAGATCTTTACCAATCAAAAAAGAATATAAACTAAGAAACTTTAACAATATGTAGCAGCACATAAGTACTTACGAAGCATGGTCATAAGAACTGAGGATGCCTTCGTGAGGCCAGGGATAGCTGGGACACTCTAGTCCATGCTCTGCCTCATCAGAATAAGCAATTGTTGCAAAACTAAGGAGCCCAGACACTCCAGCACCAATGGCTGCAAGTGCTCTGAAAGACTTCGAGCCAGCAGATCCAAGTCCATCCAGGCCATGCTTCAAAATAAATAATAGAAATAGTTTGATCAGCTGAAAATTACTCTATGTGCTTTTATAAGGCATTCAATGCAAATGTTAATGATTTACCAGAACACCACTATAGCTCCTAATCGCAACATAAGCAAAGAATTGTTCAACGAAATGAAAATCAAATGAACAAAAGCTACTTTGAAATATTTTATCCATCTCGTGAGCTAAAAGCAAGAGTTTTATCTCTTTGGTGGTGTTATATCATAAATAAACCTTCACTTTTTCCATTTGCTACAGTAAGCACAACCAACTTCAAGGAATGCATGGAATTGATATCCTTGTAGATGAGCAATTGCTCACCTGAAAGATACTATTGTTGCAATCTATGGAATAGAGTATATATTGGCACAGTCAAAAGCAAATTCAAGTATATGATGCACTTCTATGGCATGTCACACTGTCTAAAACCTCACCAGTTTAAATTAGAACAAAGTTTATGAGAGGTTCAGTTATATGGCACTTCCTCAGGAAAATGCAAATACATTGGAATACCATAGATGCAAAGGAGGCTTCAACGAGACCTCCAAGTATCTCCTGTTCTGCATCTTTATCCTTCATTGTTGAAATAAATAAGTGTAGTTGGCAAGACAACTATAGCCATCCTCCCCAACATTTTCGGTACTGTGGCATAGTTGTTGTTGTTATTGTGTTGGAATGAAAGAATCCTAATTGGCAAAACAAGTCATATTAATATATGGGAGGGGAGCAATGCTAGCCTTCTTCCATTCTTGTGATAGATCCACCTAAAAGAAAGAAAAGAACAATGTTTATGTTTGGTTGATTCCTAGGTGTAGTGTGTCTTCTCCTATACTGCCTATTAGTGCTAGTAGAGTAGTATTGACCTATAATACATAACCTTTAGCTAACTATTAGAATTGAGAATTGAAACATAGCATTTGAGGAAGCATTAATCGAGGATACATGACAGAAGAAATTGTTCTATTTCCAAACTTCACCTTATGAGAACTTTTCTCGAATGATGCATTTTTTCTCATCATATGACTGAGAAATACAATGTCATATGGTAATGAATGTTGGGTTGCTAAAGTCCAACATTTCCACAAGATAGTGTTGTACAGATGTGGAAGCTAACATGGATGTACAGTCATACAAAATTAGATCAAATTAAAAATAAGTACATTCATCAAAAGGTGCAAGTAGCACACATTGAGGATAAAATGTGAGAAAGCCACTTGAGATGGTGTGGACATGGCCTACATTGACCTATTGAGGCACCGGTTATTAGGCACGAAACTATGGTGAGTGAAAGTGTTATGTAGAACTAATATAACTTGGAAAGTTGTCTCAAAAGGCCTACAAATCTTTGACATCAATGCGAACTTAGCTAAAGATGGGGCATAATGGAAGAAAAAGATGCATATAGGTGATATCTATTTGTGAGAATAAGTTTCAGACTTGTTGTTGTCATTACTATCATTACTTATTTTCCACTTTTGTTTTAGGAAAAATGGTCAAATTTGCCCCTCTACTATGTGAAAAGGATCAATTTTACCTACATTATACTATCCGTACCCCCTTTAACTATATGATTCAAATATACCCCTCCTCCGTTATGATTGTCCAAGGTGGACACACAATTCCATGTGGCACTGACATTTTGATGAGGTAGACATCACATGGCATGCCACCTCAACTCCCCCACCCATTTTACCCCTCCCTCAACAAGAAAATCCTCTATATTCTTTACCATTTGTGAAATGAAAGCAAGGGCCATTCAGTGAAAATTGATACCAAGATGAAGTATTCTCACCTCAAATACACTGATAAACTATTAGAAGGTTTTGCACTCTTTGGACTACAAAATGATAAAGGAATTGTTTGTAGTACAATGGACAAAATGATCCCAATAAATTGACTTTATGTTTTAAGAAAAGAAGAATTGCATTATATGACTTTCTGGCTCTGGTAAAGCAATCAGGTTATTTTGACCTGGAATTAAGCCCTTGCACAGCATGATCATCTGGTGGATTCATATGCTAAAAAAAAGAGACAGAGAATAAAGGAAAACAAAGCCAAGTCTACTCCAGAACAATCTTTCTTGGAAGCTAATTTACTCCTGTCCAAAGTTTTATATGAACACTTGTGAACAACTCTATTTCATTACCAGGTCCAAATAGTAAAAAGAAACTATTGAAGGAAAAGCTCCTCTGCACAAACTCATTAGATTGTTCAGTAGCCTCTTAATTTGGAAAAAACGCATCATATTACAAGGTTAGAAAAGCATGATGGATGGTATAAGCTACACATTTTCCAACTCGTCCTATCTTTAGCACAAAGTTTTTAGTTCTTGTCAATTGAGAAGCACTTACAATTTCAATCATAACGAAGGAGATGTTGTACTGTATGTAGCATTAATTAAGTACAGCTATCTAAATACAAATAAGAATTGGAGCCAATTCCATTGCTCCTACGGGACCTGCTTTATGTTGAAGCAATTTTTGTACTTCTTCCATTTTAAACTTTTTTATAGCACTCTTTCCATTTTCTGATGCCACAAAATGGAAAACATTCCATTTATATTCTATTTCACAACTTTCAATTATTCAAATTCAATTAACTGTTTTATATGTTCCAGTGTTCAAATTAACTTTCTCAACTACTATCAAATAATATTCTCCTCCGCTTAATATAAAAGACAGAGAGAAGATATCACATGTGTCTGATTTTTAAGCAAAATAACATGAGATGACCCGAAGCTTCAAATCAAACAAACAGAGCTTTATAGTTCATCAATAGAACAAAGACGCAACAAATCACTCATGCAATTTAACTCTGCCTACAATGCAATAAAAATATCCTAAAAATTGATACCTTCAGTGCATCATTTCTACTGGGAAGCTTCGAGTCATTCCTCTGGGCAGCTCCTCTCGTAATAAACCGATTGATTCTTCCAAATCCTGAATTTAAGAAAGAAAAAAGCTTCTAATTTCACACAGGAATGACAGGAAAATAAGTGATAATGAATTAGAAATCGATGCTGAGAGTTAAGTTGATACCGTCAAATCCTATTCTGATCTTCTTCCCTAAACCTGCAAAAGTGAAAAGATTCAGCTCATTTTGACAACAAATCAATGAAATCCAAATCGAGATTAGGATTTACAGAAAATATTACTCATGATTCACAGAGAGGATGTTGTGCCGGTGAGTAACGGATGGCAGAAGAACGTAGCGTGCGTCAGCGATGACTGAACTGTTCGAGACGATTTTGTTCGTGTGCGCGAGAAGAGGGTCGTCTAGTTCATGGCCTTTGAGAAATGAAGGGTCAGAAATTGATCCAGTCTTCAAGTCGGGTCGCCAATTTTCGGGTCAAATTCGATTTTCGCTTAAATCGTATGTAATTTTATTAGAGTATTAAAAAAGTCAAATACAGTAAAAAAAAATTCTTTAAATACTACTCTTATATACAATCTATACTACCTACCATCTTTCTTTAGTTATTTTTCACGCAAAAATATAAAGATATTTTTTTTAAAAATGATGTTCATACGTTTATTTTTGTACAAAAATTAATGGATGAACATGAATTTTAAAAGGAAAAAAAGATAAATATACCCCCAAACTATTGTAAATGATATACAGATATCCTCCGTCATATTTTTAAGACATTGGTGCCCTGTCGTCCAAAAACTAGAGCACATATACCCTTAATACTATTTACGGTCGTTTTAAAAAAATCGGGTTAATTTGAGTCAATTTGGGGATTTCCTTCAATTGAGGGGTACAAATGATGAAATTAGTAATGGCAGGGGTAAGAATAACTTTGTTTTAACAGTAGGGATATAGTCAACTATTAAACTAAAATTAAGGGATATTTTTTACCCTTTTCCCATACAAAATTATAGAAGAGCATAAATAAAAATAAAAAAATTATAAAAATCAGTATTTTGTATTTAAATGATACATTAAAAAAATGGAATTAAAGAATTAAAATGAAAGAAAGTTGAGGTAGAATATATGTCAAAATGAAAATTGAGGACAAGTCAAAGGAGCTGTCTATGTATTTGGCCAATTTTATTTATGGAAAAAGTATTTTACTCATCATAAACCATTTATCTAGGGTGGAAATCTCTTTCCAACAAATGAGCAATTTTTTTCCCTAAACAATTATGACACCAAATCTTTCCAAGCCCTCAATTATTTCTACATTCCAATTTTTTAAAAGTAAATCAAGCCATCCTTAATAAGATATATATTAAATTAATTACCTTGGAAGGATATATACCCAGATTTTATTAGAATTCTGAGATACTAATAGTGAACCATTTATTATATTTCCTTATTAAGATAATATTTTGTTTTGATTACAAAGGACAATGAGACATATTTATTAATCAACAAATATATATAAATAGACTAATTCACCTCAATACTCTTATAAACCAAATAGGGAGCCATATTTCTGCTAGAATTAGAGAAATTAACTTGTTGTTAATTATTGATTAGTGGTGCATATGGAAGATTACTGGTTATGTTATCTTATTATATTTTGGTTTGTTTTGTTAATTGTTCAGAAAGTGGTGATTAATCTCTGTTGGAGACCAAGGAGAATTCAAAATCATTTTTTGAAGCAAGGAATTAGAGGTCCTAAATATAATTTTTTGTTGGGAAATCTTAAAGAAATTGCTGATTTACAACCTTCTTCTTCTCAAAACTTTTCTTTATCCCATGACATTGTTCCTAGAGTCTTTTCTTTCTACCATCACTGGAAGAATATATATGGTACTAATTACTCTCAATTTTCTATTGATTATATGTATACTTAATAATTTACATTCTATTAATTTCTTGTGTCACTATTTGGATCTGATTGAATTGGCTAAGAACAATATATAGGTTATGCATAACGGGTGTTTAATTTAGTGCTTGATTGCAAATTAAATCATAATATAGTCCAGTTTATATAACTTAAATCCAATCGTATCTCAAAAGGAACTATTTCTGTCTATTATATGTCAGTGGCTTGTGCTTGAACTTGAATTAGTAGTAAATTGAGTTTTAGTTATATGCATTGACGATGTGTAAGATTTTTTATTCAATATATGATTTTCTATGAGTTGATGGTATAGCTAGGTAACTAGTATTTCAAAAGCAAGTACTGTTGTGCATAGAAGATGTGATTTGTAATTTTAAAAATAAGACAGGTTATCTGCTACAACAGATAAAAGATTGATGACATGAGTGTAAATTACATGACGATACATATATAAAACTTAAACGCTCAATATAAAAATTGATTGGGAATATAACCTAGAATAACATGTTACTAATATTTTTTTGTGATATATCATGGGCTCATGGCACAGGTGCAACATTTC
Organism: Solanum lignicaule; assembly: GCA_029582545.1. NCBI lineage: Eukaryota > Viridiplantae > Streptophyta > Magnoliopsida > Solanales > Solanaceae > Solanum > Solanum lignicaule. The sequence continues at coordinate 9,008 of JAJOOF010012757.1, read as the reverse complement.
TTGTGTGGTTTGGGCCAACAGTTCGTGTCTCCATCTCAGATCCAACGCTTATTAGAGATATCTTCCTTGTAAAATCAGACAACTTTGAGAAAATTGAAACACCTCCATCCGCCAAGAAGCTCGAAGGCGATGGTTTGTCCAGTCTCAGAGGAGAAAAATGGGCTCACCATAGAAAGATATTAACTCAAACATTTTACTCAGAAAATCTCAAGGCAAGTAGATAAACTTAAATACTAATTATATTTAATATTTATACATTTTATGAATTTCTTAACATAATTATGTTTGGACTATCTTTCTTCTCGAAATTAGTTTAACTTGTATACGCTGACGTCTAATTTATATCTTATCCTTTTTAAAAAATTAATTAAACAGCTAATGATTCCTATGATGGGGAAGAGCATGAAGGATATGTTGACCAAATGGTCGTCAAAAATGTCGAAGGATGGCAAGGTGGAAATAGAAGTTTCAGAATGGTTTTTGAGCTTGTCTGAAGAGGTGATTACACATACGGTGTTTGGAAGCAGCTATGAAGATGGAAAAGCCATCTTTGAGTTGCAAGCACAACAATTGGTTTATGCCACTAATGCTTTTCATCAACTTTTCATTCCCGGGTTTAGGTACGTATATACTCCGCGATCCCTCACAAAAGATTAATAAGTTAGCTTATAAATAATGAAATGAAATGAATACCATACAGGTGAAAGACGAGAACTCTGGCCTCCTTATAAGACTTGCACAGTCCTTCTATCTTTGACCCTTTAAGCTAGTTTCTAATGTGTGAGTTAGGCCTAAAGGCTTATTTGACATGGTATTAGAGTCAGATCCGATCCAATGTGGGCCTTAGAGTCCCAGACTGTTGTAAGGATAGAAGTACACACCGAACTGGATAAAAGAATGTCCTTTCTAGGCATGCAAGAGGAGGTGTGTTAGGATGATCAAACGCTTACCATTATGCCAAAAGTTATAAATGATTGTAAGGACGCAACTCTATTTATTAACTAAGTCCACCACGTAAGCGTCATGTTCGATCATGACTCTAATTCGGACCACCCAACCCCCTCGTGAATCTTGTCATAGGTAGGATGTTGACGTTATCCAACAAGGTGAATGAAATAATGAATCCACATTTGTAAAGGACAAGAACCCTAGAGCGATAATGAATGGAATGAATCTCACACCTCAAATATATGGACATCATTAAATTTAAATACGTACTCAATTGCAAAACATTGGCGTAACTAAAATTGAAAGGTGTTATTTCTTTATATTTTTACAGGTTCTTGCCTACTAAGAAGAACATAATTTCTTGGAAATTGGACAAAGACGTTAGAAATTCATTGATGAAGCTAATTGAACATAGGAAAAAAAGTTTGGAGTGTGATCAATCGGAGGAAGGCCCGAAGGATTTGTTGGAAGTAATGATCAAAGCTAGTAATTCAACTTATTCAAATAGTGCTATCAAAGTTGATGACATTGTAGAAGAATGCAAAACCATGTTCTTAGCTGGCAAATATACAACCTCAAATTTGCTAACATGGACAACCATTCTATTAGCCATGAATCCACACTGGCAACAACTTGCACGTGACGAGGTTTTCAACGTCTGTGGAGCACGTGACACCCCATCTAAGGACGATATTGCAAAACTTAAAACGGTAAGAACATTCAACCCTAAAGTTATGAGTTCGTACTAGACGTTCACTTATAATTCATGTGGTTCAACTTTGTAATTTCAGCTTGGTATGATCCTGAATGAATCCCTCCGCCTATATCCACCTCTTGCAGCAACAATCAGACGGGCGAGGATAGATACAACATTGGGGACTTTGAATTTGCCTCAAGGGACAGAGCTACTTATACCGTTTATAGGAATCCATCATGATGCAGAGTTATGGGGAGACGATGTGAATGAATTTAATCCAGGAAGATTTGCGCGCGGCGTCGCTCAAGCAGCGAAAAGCCCCATGGCGTTCATGCCTTTCGGCTTAGGCGCTCGCCACTGCATTGGGCAAAATTTAGCTATCATACAAGCTAAATTAGCAATAGCTATGATGTTGATGAGTTTCTCCTTTGAACTTGCTTCAACTTACCAACATGCTCCTACTATTCTTATATTTCTATGTCCACAATATGGAGCTCCAATCATTTTCAAGAAATTGTAGTCTTTAGAAATATGGGACTACCTAGATACAATATGTTATGTACTAGTAGTATTTATGAACAATTTCTTGTTTTATCTATGGATTAATTAATGGCGATTATTTTCTTTATGTGATCATGTATGTTTTTGTTGTTGGATAAATGTTGATAATGCCCTTGATTAAATTTGTGAGACTTGTTATCAGGTCAATGATAGTAATGAGAATAAAGGTCTTTGATAATAAATTGATCTAAATTGCCAAGTTGTTTGAATTATTTGATCATGAATGGAGAAATGAATTTCTTTAATCATTGGACGATTGAATGATTAGTTGTAAATGACATGAAAATATACTTAGCAATTTATTAAGATTTGACAATTAAATAAAATACTTTAGAATTAATCCGTAGTTGAAACAAGAGAGTGACATTATATTTTTTATTATTATTATAAATATTCGAAAAATAATTTGTGATATGTTTCTATTTATAAATAAAAAGTTATAAATATATAATTTTTAAACGACATGTGTGCTTGAGCTGTGTGACTGCACTCGAGGGTGATTTGCTCCAAATATATGATGTTGGGACAAAGAAGACTTTATGTTTTATATTTTTTTTAAACTATGAATACTTATAAAGATTTCTACCAGGAAAAAGCGCTTTAAAATATTGAAATGTGAATAAATTCTGGTGGTGAAATTATTATTTAATCCTTAAAAAGAAAAATGTAGAGTTTAGTTAAAATTAGAAATTCACATTTCACAAAAGAGGTATCCACACTCGTGAGAAATTGTCGCACAAGCGAGTCAACCCATGGGCTTCGGGCCTGTGCCACCCTTACGCTCTCTCATTTTCCACTCTCAAAATTCTCCTTCAAAAAAAAAGCATCAACAACGGGAAAGAGAGAGCAAGAACTATTGATCTCATCCACACCTGAGATCAAATCGGAACCCTAACTCCTTGAAGAAAATCATGTGGAGAAGACTTTCTTCCCAGGTTCGGACTCTAAGCCCACTCCGATCTACCGCTAAATCCAATCGTCTTTCCGCCGCCGCCACCTCCCTATCTTCTTCTCCGGCGACTTTCCGACCTACGGTTCCTTTCATCTCCCGTCACTTCAGTACTGCTTCTGGTAACACTAATTTCATCAGATCTTACTCATTTATTCGCACACGCACGTATTGTTTATATTTATATAGACATATTTATATATAAACATGTATGTATATTTGGTTTGTTTTTGTTGTGAATGGATTGTGATGAGAATAAACATTGTTGTTGTGTGGAACAGCGAATGTTGTTAAGAAAGTGGAGGATGTAATGCCAATTGCTACTGGTCACGAACGCGAAGAGCTTGAAGCTGAGATTCAAGTGAGTGAGCTTCATCCTTTAGGAATTTGATGTTATATGTTTGGTTGTGGTTGTACTTATAGTTCTAATTCAAATATATTGATTTAGGTATAGTTGTGACTATAACTGATACTTTATATGTGTAATTTTTTGCTTGCGTAGGGAAAGGATCTTCTCGCCATTAACTTTCCTGAGGGTCCTTTTGGCACAAAGGTCAGTGTGGTTATTAGTTCTTGTTTTTTGTTACATTTGTTGTCTGTTAATGAAGTGGTTTTATCTTATCTGATGCGTATTGTTTTATAAGATAGAATCAGTAGTTTCCACTTGTAATGATGGGTACCTCTCCCTATCATGGATAACGTGCATGACTCAACGATAGGTATTGTTGGAAGTAGCTGTTCTTTAGGCATTTGACTGACTTTCTCTATAAACTAGTAATATGTACGAGTACAATTCCATTAGGTCATATCGAGTTTAAATAAACTGAAGTTTTGTCCCCCATTCAGTATTAATTTTGTAGGATATGTATAATACAAGTGTCTGGAAAAAATGTACATGTCGCCTTGTAAAATTCCAATTTTATGTTCCTTCACATATATCTAGTTCTGAAATTTTCATAAAGCCACTGTGACTTTCTTAAGTGATGTAATAATCCGTAGGTAGGTGTTGCTTTTCCCTCTTTCATCGATGGAACATGCCATGGTGCAGCATTTGATCCATCATAATTAGTAAGAAATGGATTACTGTCTCAAACTTCCATAGCAAACATGATGTTGTGTTTCCTTTAATTTAAGGAGGGAAAGGGCACTGGAATGAGTTCGTTTACTTCCCTTATGTTTTTTGGCACGAGTGACGTATAAGTGGATGAGCTTCACCTCCCTCTTATGTTCAATTTTGAAAGGGTTAGAAAGAGTGAGAACTGTCAATTCTCTGTACTTCACTTCCTTACCAAATAGGGGAATATAATCTTGTCCCACTTCCTCTCCTTTCTATTCTTGCTTTAACTGAGTCTAATCATATTTTTGGAACAAACTATTGATGGCATGGGCATTTTAAAACCAAACTATTAACTGAGGGCATTTTTGTTCAATTTTGCATAGTTCAAGGATATTTTTGACCATTTTCTGTATTTATTATGAACACGAACATGATAAAAGAAACCTATTTACTTGAAGTGCAATGTTGCTTACTTCTTCTTCATATATGTCTATTGCTGTCGAATATTGAGTAATCAATGCTATCTCCTTGTATGAATCATGTTCAATGCTAGCTGTTAGATGACATGTAAGCTCTAGTTGCTAGTGTTCTTATCATTCAAATATTGTCCCTAGTTCATGTGCTTATGTTCATTTCCCAATGTTCTTTCACATTCTACTAAGCTGGAGTACAAATCTTTTCAATTTCTGTAATTAGTTTGTACATGGAAACAAAAAGTGATCATTTTGGATGGGTATCTTCTGTCAACATTTATACGTGGAAATAAAACATGGTCAAGCTTAGATGGGTTGTAACTTATCATCCTTTTATTTTTATAAAAAAAATGTTGTTTTGGATAAGGCATAATCTTGCACCAACAAAAATACATGTACATGTGTGAATAAGTGCACATGCATGCATGTCGAATTATGCGGCATACCATTTTCTTTGGTGTGAGTAGCTTAAACTAATCTCTACAGATTCTCAGATTTGTCACAAAGGAACTTCATTTTGCCTGAGTATGTGTACTTCGACCAGATCTTTCAGAATTCACCAGAACACTGATACCATACTGGAGGCTTTAGAACTTCTACATGTATACATGAGGCTCTAATTATCAGCCAAATCTACTTTTTCTTCTTTTTTCGCTCTCTGATCTTCACCTGTTAAACCTTCTCTATTGTTGATGTTGTAATATCACAGCACTTAGCTGTTTTGAGTTTTGACATCAATGACATGCCATTTACACCTTTCAGAAAAATAGATCACTAGAAACTTGTCAAACTCTGAACCTACTCATATAGTCATGTCAAGCTCATCCCTGAATCCGATCCTCTCAGCATGTAGGTCTCAATGTCCAATTTGTTGCGACTAGAAAATTTCCCCTTGACTTCTTGTGTTTTACATTTTAAAACACTCAAATGTAATTATTTTATGACTGTCAGTGATGTGATCTGCTAATGTAATACATATTGTGTGCTTATGAGTCTACAGAAAAAATTAATTTCGACGTGGACTGCTGTTGCTTCTTATGTATGGTTCAGGATAAAAAATTATTTATCGATAAAAAAATATTTATCATCAAAAAACAAAGGATTATGTGAGGACATTCTTTACATAGATATAAGCTACTACAGTAATAAGTTATCTTTCCAATTAGATGTGTGGTAACATGATCAAATATTTTGAATATATTACAAATGTAGGAAGCACCAGCTGTTGTTGAATCCTACTACGACAAAAGAATTGTAGGATGTCCAGGAGATGAAGGCGGTAAGTCTTCTTTACAGATTCAGATAAAAAAATGTCTCTATTACTGATTTTTTCCTTTAGGAAGTTCACTTAATCTTCTATGTCATTTTCTAATTTAACAGAAGACGAACATGATGTTGTTTGGTTCTGGCTAGAAAAGGGCAAGCCACATGAATGCCCAGTATGTGCACAGCATTTTGTGGTAAGTACTGAATTTCTGTATTCTTGGGTCATATTATCATGTTCTAGGCTGTTAGGAATTTTTAGAGATTTGAAAGGCAGTGGTGGAGCCAGGGGTTTGCAAAATATGAAGAAGTAAACATATGAAGAAGCCAAAGGGGGTTCAACATCTACGGTATATATATAAAAAATAATTTTAACCATGTATAAACAATGTAGTTTTCCAACGAAGGGGATTATTGGGCCCTTACTAGCTCCCCCCTGGTGAAAGGCCACGGCACTCCTTAATCAGGGGAAATTGCAGATTCCTTTACGGGTGACTTTCCTCTTTTTTTCTTCCAATTTTTGAGAGCGGAATCTGAGCTGTAAATCATCTAATTCTAGCCATCAATTGTTACCCATGCAAACCTTAATTTCTTAAGCTTTTACTCATAATGAAGCTCATACTGGGAATGATTTTAATTCTATGCAACAGTTGAAGGTGGTTGGCCCTGGAGGACCTCCTGATGGACATGACGATGATGATGATCATCACTGATAGCACTTGCAACTTTTCTACCGGAATAAATCTGGTTCAGATGATGAGAGATTTTCTAACTCTACAAACACGGGATAAAAAAGTTCTGTGATTTTTTTTGCTTTTAGTGGATCGGTTGTTCTTACAGCTGCTGTGGCAGCGGTGAAGTTGAATACTTTTGCTTTTAGATTTTTCTTAGACGTGGCATGGTCTGTTAGAATTAGAAACCCAGTTTCTCCAAATGCAGAGCTCAATAATCAATAGCCACATATTTGATTTTCTTGCAAGTGTTCCTTTTCGTTTTGTTGAGTGCTCAATGCTCATGTTGGCACAGCGTGTACTTGAACAAAATGATGTTTCATCATTACCAGACTGCTGCAACATTCTTTCGTAACACCTCCTTTATACATAGGTAAAACTGACAACATACTTTGTTGCGGTCAGTTACACACTAGGGTTGTATTGTTGAATTATATTTCAGTTTACCAAGAAAGATGCATTCCGACCGAGGAAAGCTGCGTAAATATGATGTTTTTTTTTTGCTTCCCCACTTGGTGTCCGGTATCCACATTGGAGTAAAGTAAAGCGCTCCTTAACAAAGACAAAGGCGACTTGAGACATTTATTTAAGGATGAAAGAGTATTTACCATTTCACCATTACCCTGGTTGGTGAAGTTGTCTGATCATATTTGTGAATTTAACCTATAATAATTGGATATGCATGTACACAAACAGCCTTTTATTTTCAAGAGAATAATGCAAGGACCTACTCTCCTAATAATACTGTTACATTGTAAGCTTTCGTATGCAAGGTTGTGGTAAGAATCAGGGCCAGACTCTATATCATTAGTTACGGATTTGGCAGAACCAATAGCTTGAGCTAGCCAGATCTTGTGAGAAATTTACTTAAAATGTATAAATAATTTTTTTCCGAACCAAACATAAGCTATAGAATTTATTATCTATAAACTTAAAAATCTTGAATCGAACATTAAGGGTACGTGTTACCATGATAGGTGCCCAAGTTTAGCTTCCAGGAGGCTCAAACCTGGAATAACGAACATCTATCGAATTCCGCTACAGGAAAAAGGCAAAAAGGAATATAAAGTGAATCATATTATCAAGATGGACATGGAAAAAAGTTGGAACAGGTGAGACAATACGAGAGAATAGAAATATTTCCTTTTCTGGTACAAAAAATGAATATTTCTCTCAGTTAAAACAAATATTTTTTCTTAATTATTTACATAACTCTGGACACGCAATTATTTCATATTCCGGTTCCAAATTTAAAGAAGAATTAAGCAGCAATACTCTATGTGATACATGAATATTCGTGACTCATAGTAATAAGGATCGATTACCTAGCAGTGGCGGAGTCAAAATTTTCACTAAGAGATTTCAAAATATGAAAAGTAAACATACGAAAAAAGCCAAAAAAGATTTAACATATACTATAAATAATATAATTTTTTGAAGAGGATTTGAACCGCTGGCCCTACCTGACTCCATTCTGTTACCTTGTAAGAACTAAGAAAAGAAAGGTACTTTAGTGTGATGGGAATAAAAATGGAATCCATTCTCATCATAAAAACAAAGAATATTGCTAGCTGTTTTTATGCATGTGCTTCTTTTCATTTCTTTTCTTTTGGGATAAAAACAATGAAAGAGCAGAAAATCAGAATTAGATCCAGAGTTTTGTTAGTGAGTATAAAATATTATATATTTGAAAACTACTTCGAATGATTATCGAGAGTTTTGTCACATTAAATTTAATTAAAATACGTGTGAATGTACAAATATAACTCGTTTCAAACTTTAAACTTGAGTTATTCGAATTGGATTGTGATGCGTTTCTTCTAGGGGTGTGCACTATTCAGATTAAATCGAATAACCTAACCAAATCAAACCGAATTTTTATTTGGATTGGTTTTTTGGTTTTTCGGATTGGTTTTGGATTAATAAATTAATTTGTTTGGTTTGGTTTTGGATTTTAAAAATAAAAAACGAAAAAAATCGAATTATATATATATATATATATTGTTTAGGCTTAGAATTAAGTTGGAGTTAACCACTTTTGTCCCTTTTTGGTTATTGCCTTTCATGATGATTACGTTTATATTTTATGTTTGAATTACATCTATAATTGGTATACTTATAAGTATTGTGTTTTAAGTTTACTTATGATTTATATTAGAAAGTATATTTAAGGGATTAAATATTATTACTTTGGTTATATATGTTATTAATTATTGACATAACCGAAAAAAGCCGAACCGAATAGAGAAAAACCAAACCAAACCAAATTTATTTTGGATCGGATTGGGTTACACTTTTACAAAACCAAAAACCGAAAATCCAAACCGAA
>JAJOOF010012756.1:0-41569 GCA_029582545.1 Solanum lignicaule | reverse complement strand
TTTTTATATACAGCCAAACAAGTTTCCGGCAACTTCCGAAGCACATTTTTAAGAACTTTTTGGGTCAAATTCAAATATAATCATTTCATTAAGTTCTCAACTCCAAACTCACATGTGAGGCTCTAGTTTCACTCTATCATTTTCTGGGTCGGTACAAACACCAAAGCGAAAGTAAGTTTATCTTTCAATTCTTTGACGCTTTTCTCACAAGCCTCCGACCACTCAAACTTAGCTTTCTTTTGAGTCAAAGCCATCAACGGAGAATCAATAGGGGAAAACCCCTAAAAAAAATTCCTATAGTAACCAGCCAAACCCAAACGCTTCTATTTTTTGAAGGAGCTAGAGGTCTAGGCCAACTCTTTTCCACATCCATCTTCTTAGGACTTACCTCAATACCCTTGCTTGATACAATATGACCAAGGAAAGCTACGGACCTTAACCAAAATTCACACTTGCTAAACTTTGCAAAAACTTGTTATTCCTTAAGAACTTGCAAAACAATTCTCAAATGGCCCATATGTTCATTCTCAATCCTTGAATAGATCAAAATATCATCGATAAACACAATCACAAACATATCAAGGTATTGTCTAAACGTCCTATTAATTATATCCATAAATGCCGCCGGGGCATTTGGCAACCCAAAGGACATAACCAAAAATTCATAGTGACCATACCGGGTCCTAAAGTCCATCTTGGGAATATCAACCCCTCTCACCGTTAATTGGTGATAGCCCGAACAAAGGTCAATTTTGGAGAAATAACTAGCCCTTCAAGTTGATCAAACAAATCATCAATTTTCGGAAGCGGATATTTATTCTTAATGGTCACTTTATTTAATTGACAATATCGATGAACATTATAATAGACCCATCTTTCTTTCTAACAAACAACACCGGAGCACCCCATGGAGGGATACTCGGTTAAATAAAACCCTTATCTAGCAAATCCTTTAGTTGCTCTTTCAACTCGGTCGGAGCTATTCTATAAGGAGGAACAGAAATAGGTTGCATATTCAGAAGAAGGTCAATACCAAAATCTATTTCTCGTTCGGAAGGAATACCAGGTAAGTCATCGGGAAACACTTCTGGAAACTCATTCACCACCGAAACCGACTTTAGAGAAGGGGTTTCGGACTCAACATTCATCACCCTAACAAGATGGTAAATACACCCTTTGGAGATCATTTTACTAGCTTTAAGACAAGAAAAAAATTGACCTCTAGGGATAGAATTTCCCCCCTTCAACTCTAACATAGTCTCATTTGGAAATTGGAATTTAACCACCCGAGTCCTACAATCGATAGAGGAATAACATGCATTTAACCAACCCATACCCAAAATCACATCAAAGTCTAACATGTCTAACTTTACCAAATCCACCAAAGTTATTCTGTGGGACAAGGAGATGGGACAACTTCTATAGACTATTTTAGCCACCACCGAGTCACCAACAGGGGTAGAGACCGAAAAAGGTTCTACTAATACTTCAGGGAGTATTTCAAACTTCATGGCCACAAAGGGTGTCACAAAGGACAAGGTAACACGGGGATACAACAAGGAATATACATCAATATAAAAAACTTTTAACATACCGGTCACCACATCCGGGGAGCTCACTTGGTCACCTCGGAATTGAAGAGCATAAAAGTGGTTTTGCTTGTGACTATTGGAGTTCGAACTGCTTGGAGGAAATTTTTTATCTTCCCTTCCCTTAACCCTGAGCATTGGACAATCTCACATCTTTTGGAAAACCATTCCACAACTAAACACCCATCGGTGCCAGCAAGACACTTGCCATCATGCTTTCTACCATATTTTACAAAATTAGGCCTAGCAACAAAAGAACCACCACTATTACCTCCTTGAGGTTTAGGGTTGGAAACCATATCCTTGTTGACCCTTAGGAGAGCAGCAGAGTATCCTTGGTTGGAGAACCTTTGCTTGAACCTTTGTCACCCTTGTCCATCGGACCTACAATTGGAGAAGTTCCCATCACCGGTTCTAGCTCCTTTCACCTCTCTATTTTTTTTCTTGAGTTTTGACTCCTCAATTTTTTGAGCATATACCATGAGCCTTGAGATATCCATGTCATGATGGAGCATTGTCGTACGACATTCTTCTTCAACCAAGTCGAACAAACCTGTCAAAAACCTACTCATCTCATCCCTAGAATCTGCCACCATAGATGGAGAATATTTGGATAGTTGGGTGAATTTCAAGAAGACTTGTTACGCCGAGGGTATACTTTGGTTCGGGACACAATTTTTGCCAATTTTCAACAAGAAGGCTCAAATGAGATCAAAGGCTTGCGAGTTAGTTCCGTATAGGTCATTTTTAATAGGTAGACTATGCTTAGTAACTACCTAAAGGCTATGTTTTCCTTAGGTTTGGATGATGGCTTGAAGTTGCACTTGATGGGCAGTTCATGGTAATATGACATAGGCTTCTGACTACGTCAAGCTAAGATTTTCATCTTGCATTACTTTTTTTGAGTGTTTCTTTGGTAGAAGGAACGCACGAGAGTAGCGTGTTAAACTTTTAGAGGTTGTGTTTCAAACATAAGTTGTTGGTTCTAGGAGCCATTGGGACTAGATTTTGGGTTTATTCCTGGGCTTAGTTGCTTATATTAGCCTTTTCCACTCTTAGACATTTAGGTGTAATATGTCATTCTTTTGAGGTTAGGATTAATGCGGTTATGTGGGCATGAACTAGATAGTTTAGGAGAGGTTTAGTATGGCACAATATAGATAGGATGCTCTTTATGAACACAAGATTTTGGGTTTATAGCATACAACATATAATTCAATTTGTGAGCAAGTTTGCATCTTCCTTTATCTTATGTTTGCTTAGTTCAGTCGCATCTGTGTGGTATTGATATATCTCAGATGAGTCTAATGCATTTTGTCGAGGTCGATTCAGTTGGATAGGAAATGACATTAACAGAAGGAGATCGTGGTTAGTTTTAAGTTTTCGAGCGAAAGAAGTGACTTCGAGAGTTTTCTCATAACTTGAGTTCTAGGATGGAATTTTTCAATTCGAGTGAGTGTCTGAAAGTCTGGCCAAGCATTTGGACTCACAAACCTCATCTTGTCATGCCTTCATGCTTTTTATTTTCCTTGACTTTTGAGGACGAAAGCCATTTTAGTAGTGGATGTTGTAATCACCATCAATGCCATTTCCTCTATTTTCCAATATTTTTGTTTAGAGATTTCCTATACCGATTCCCAGTTATTTATAACCTGTTAAGACTGACAGTTTGGTCACTTGGTTGTTCATTTTGGTTTTATGCAAGTCTCCCTGTTTTGGAGTTTCTAAAGATTAGATATTTGACTTTGGTCAAAACTTTAGGGAAACTTGTTTCGTTAGTTCCAAAACGTCGATTTTGATCTAGAAGGACCTTTCTCTTTGGTCTCTAGACTTCCTAATTCATTTTAAGAAACTGTGTGTCTTATGACTAAAATGAAGTGTTGTGAGTGGGACCCACTTTTTTCCGAGACAACTTATGTTGGAAGTTTTAACATCTCCATTGGGTGGGGAATGTCGAAATCTAAGGAGTAGCATAGTTCATTTGCATACACGTGGTTTTGAATGAATCCCAAGCACCCAATTAGAGTATTTTGAATCTCCAAAATTTTAGTTGAAGCAGCCTTTGCTAGTGCATCTCGGGCTATGTCCCATGTTCACAAATAATGGTCAAGGTTGACCCTCACATTCGCTGACCAGGTTCACGCTTTCCCAATGAATGGTCAATCTAAACTTCACGCTCATGGAAAAAGGTCACTTCAACCCTGGTTCATGTTGATCTTCGCCTTCACAGACTAGGTCTCGCATTCACGGAGATAGACCCTAGGCAATATATATCTGATTTCAATAATTTTCTGCTCATTTATTCAAAGTTCAAACGATGATATCTTGATCAATTGCTATCATTTATTTTGCAAATAATCAGGTATTGTTGGGTCTTTGCATTGGGATTATTGGGGGAGCATTGTGAACTCGTTATTACAATAGTTGCTTTCCCGAAACATCTTTTTCTCTTCTTAAATAGTGGTTTTGACTCTCTGAAATTATTGGGGCTTATTTGGAGGGGTTTTTGAGATCCAATTTTGCTCAAAGTCTGAGCACGAGTTTCTTGAGATAAAATGGACCTAGATACGATTTCAATTTTAGAATTCAATTAACAGGTCCCATGAGTATTTTGTTTACTCAAATTTGGCCTCAAGTTATATCATACCAATATGGGTATTGTTCTACTCATAATGATTCTTATTCTAGGATTTTTATAGTATTTTAGGTTTTGAAGGACGTGGAAAAGAGGTGGGTAGCTCATGGACGGATTAGGATTGTAGTTTGACTTCTAGCTAGGCTACGGTCTATGAATTTTTAAATTATGTGCCATGATATAATGCTTAGTATATATTGCATATAGGTTGGGTATGTATATTAAGGGTTTAGGATTGCTTTGTTATTCCTATTTTCTTGATTCCCATAGTAGCCTCAGACTAGTATTGCATTATGAAATCCTTAGGTTAGGCTGATATTCCTTACTTATGGCTTACTTTATCATTGTTATCATCTTTGGAGTTGATGTTTGATACTTTCGAATAGTGGTGATCTAAGTGCCTTAGAATGAGTTCCTAACAATCCTTTAGCTAATATAGTTGCTCTGTGTAGTAATTATTATGGGGTGTACCCTCTACTAGTGTGTTAAACGTGGGTTTACTTTGTATTATGGGAATTTACCCTGATAGGCCCATAAACTTGATGTTGATCCCTAATTTAGACTTGGCTTCAGAATCTTAGTTTCTTACTATAGTTGTGGGTTGGCATTAGTTTTGTTTTATGTTTAGTAGTACCTTAGGGTGAAGGTGGATATCTTTGAGTTTCTTTCTGAATTGCTTGATCCTTCATAATTCCCTTCATTTATTGAATATTAGTGAATCTACTATGATGTTATTGTTGGGTGTGTTGGAATATTATTGGGCTCGGGGCCTTGGTTGAGGAACAACAGTATTTTATGTTCATTTTCTATGTCCTAGGACCAAGGTGATATATGGTTATATATATTAGGTTGTACGGATTCTAGTGATGACATGCACTGCATTGAAACTCTTTGACATGTTTTGTAGTACGAACCCAACAAATGAATTGAGTTTACCTTCATTTTTGAGAAAGTAGGGTTTTACCCTTTTTACTCTTAAGAACTCTTTTAATGGGTGTCGCACTACCGCTTGACATTAATAAATGAACTTTTGATATAACATATGCATCGATGATTTGATCACCTTTTTACTTGATTGGTCGAGGAAATCACCGACCCTTTCTATACTATTGTGGTGATATAGATCTATGGTACCATAATAGAGTAGATTTAAGAGGATTAATTATGAAAGTCCTTGATCTAGACCGAGCAGGTATATATCGGCTTCTTGAGTACCCTATGAGTCCTCAATCGTTGTGACCCACTAAATAGGAGGAGAGAGCTGCATCGTCCTTGCCTGGCATGTCGAGGAAAAAAGGTAGAAGGTAGGTGTATATACTTGGTATGTGGCACTTGGAACTGATAGCACTACTGATTTTTATTGCATAACTCTCATTTATATGCATCTCTTATCACCAGTATAATTGTTTATTGTTTGCACCTAGTGGTCATATAGTCGAGGGGGGCCTGGGTTATGTTTGTTATTGTGTAGCTAACAGGCTTATGGGGGCTTGGCGAGATTATTGTTTGATTATGATTTTGTTTCTTGGGATATTATGATAGATGGTTTAAATGATAGGGTTAAATTGATCCTTGTTTCCCTCTATTTGATATTTTTAGAGTTAGTTGGATTGGATTGGCCTATTAGCTTTTTATGATGTTTTGTGGTTGTTATGGTTAGTATATATTTGGTTAGTTGACTTCCGTAGTAGAATCTTGTTGTTATAAGTTTGTTAGGCTAGCACCTCTAGGTACATTCCTTTGTCTTAGTTACCTACTTCTTATATCCTTTTTCCTTGTCTTTGCTTACTTTTATTTCATTTTCTCGTTTGTTTAGTTACTTGTAATATATCTCCCTTCTTTATTATCTACATTTGCTTTATCTTTGAAGCTCAGTTGGTCACTGCCTATTGAGTACCACTTATTGATACTTATACTACACTTCTGCACCTTGCAGATCCTAGTATGATTCTCACCATTGATTTGTTCCTCGTGTGAAGTAGCTTTTGGATTCGAAGACTAGGTGAGCACCAGGAGTTCGTAGTTGTCCTACTTCTTTTATTTTTTGTTGGACTAGTCTGTTAGAAAATTGGCATTTTTTTCTAGCTTATTTGTTTTTACAGTTTTTTACCTATTTTAGTATAATTCTTCCTATTTTCTAGCTAGACTCAGTCAACTTTAGTTGCTTAGCTTTCTGAAGTTAGTGGCCCCTTTTATGGCTGTTAGTGTAACATGTTCTTATTTAGTTTAACATCCACTTTGTAAGCGGCTACTGGATAGGAAATGGTTAGGCTTTTCCTTGTATAAATTCATATCTTCTGCAAATTGATACATTGCTGGAATTTCAAAAGTTCACTCTATCTTTATTGTTCATATCAGTTCTTGAGTGTTTATGTCTTAACAATGGCATCAAAGCCTCTAGTTGATCTTACCGGACCAAAAAAAATTAACCTACAACACAAATGGCATCCAACAACTTACCTTTAATTCCACCATTCACTTTCTCTGGTGAATATTACCAAATGTGGTCTTTGAAAATGCAAGCTTTTCTAGAAGCCTATGAACTTTGGTAAACAGTGGCAGAAGATAAACAACTTGCTGCTCTACCAGCAAATCCTACCTTGGCTCAGATCAAATCCAACAAAAAAGAGAAGGCAAAGAAATCTAAAGCCAAGTCTGTAACACCTCGGATCTCAAAGCGAAGAAAATCCTAGTTTTCATAAAATATGGTGTCAGTACCAACGAAACCACCCACAGACCATATGTAGGACCACATACCGTAGTTGAGGTTCTGTCGTTAAGGTCCAAATCTTTATAGTCTTTGAACCCACCCACGGTCGACCAGTACGGTCTGTGGTTGGACCTACGGACCGTAGGTGAGGGTCAACAACCAGTTAGAGGGAAATTGTTGTTGGGTCAATTTCAAATGGCCATAACTCTTAGCACAAAAGAAATTAGGTGGTCCAAGACCTATGAAATGAAAGATAAGTGTATCCTCTTTCCAACGCCACCAAGTTTTCTAAAATCCGATCTCGAAGTAAAAAAATATGCTCGTTTTAGTTTAAACCTGTCGGGCAGATCATGAACGACGAACCCAAACGACGGTCGGTAGTCCAAACGATGGACCTTCGTTCCCTCCGTGGATAGGCTTCGTCATAATTAAGTAAGGGTCGTTTTGGTCCTTTTCCCTATATGTTAAGCATTTAAACGTCGCTTGATACCTAAACTACATCATTTTACTCAATTTTAGCCTAATAACCTAGTCAGAACATAACTCAAACCTTTATTTACCAAAATTCACCAGAACTTGGAGCGAAAAAGAGGAGAAAGAGGCGTCTCAAAACCCTTCCAAGAACGCAACAAGTTTTCCTCGGTTCCAACCCTGAAATTGAAATATTTCTCCATAAGATCTATCACTAGGTATGTGGGATTTCACTAGTGGTTTCCTTTCATCCACTAGGTCCCTAGAATTCAGTCAGATTCTTGATTCCCTTTATCTTATTTAGGCCTAGGGTTTCTAGAACTTTATATGATTGTTGCGATTTAGTTATTATAGTATCCTTAATCAAATTATCATGGTTTCGTAACATTGTTGCTTAGTTCTTTGCATGACACTCAAAACCCTAGTTGTGTAGATTCTCTTAGTTCATGAATTACACTTGCTAGGTAAATAAAACATATATACATGCTCCAGTTAAGAATGTTTCATTATCAGTATTTAAATGTTGCATTCTCAGATTTGCATGTCTGAAAATTGAGCTATCTAGTATTTTAGTTTTGTTGTGTCATACACATTCTAGTTAGGAGTAGGCTTAGACCGAGTTCGACTAGGGTTCAGCGTACCCTCAAACTACGTACCCCCGTAGGTTTATCAGTCCCTCTATTAGGCATCAACTTTAGTGATCACACCATTCATCCCTTTATACCCTTGGCAAGGTATATTGGGTAATATCGATTGGGCGTGTTGATGAGTCCACAAATTGGACTCATTTAGGGCTTTATTTTAATAGAAGTAGTGTGCTTGAATGCTTGTTTTATCTCAATACCTAATTGAAATGCTGAATTTTTAGGTATTTGAAGCTTTAGTGAAAGCCTGGCACTTAGGCACAAAACGGAGCAAATAGGGTTGAAAAGAACAAGAAATGGAATCCTGCAAATTGCCGAGTATAACTTAGCAAGTAGCTGAAACGACATGAACCGCCCTTCGCTCCAGTACATTTGAAGGAAATGGATCAAAAGGCGAGGGAAGGAGTAGTCGGCGAATCGCGGATTCGTTCCACGAAGCAGTACTGTACCGCCCAATGATCTAGAATGCCAGGATGCTAAAGGAAAGAAACTGAAGGCGATGAGCTGACCAAAAGGCGGATCCCGAGTTCATCGGCGATCTCGACTAATGTCGCCGAATAATCCTTCGTAGTACAATCTGTGAAAACTATAAATACTAGTTAGAATTGTAGTCTTAAGAGATTTGGTGGAGTGGAACAATTAGTATTATTATTTTCACTTTAGAACATACTTTAGCTTATATTTTTCTCTCAAATTTGGAGAGGGTTTTGTGGAGACTTGAAGAGAGGAGTTCTTCTTCCCCAAGTGAGAACTGTGTCTTCTCTATTCAGTTTCATTTGCTTAATCAAGGTTTAATTTCTTATACCTAGTTGATTTCATTATCATGTTAGGTATAATTTCTTATTTCTTGATGTGTGGCTAAAAACCCCATTCTTGGGGTGTGATTTAGCAAATATGGGTTGATATTCTTGTTGGGTCTTGCTTGCTGATAGGTTAGATGTATTTTAATGGTGATTTCACCTAGTGGTTGTGGTTTAATCTAAAGGGTTTGTAGTTGCAAATACAAAGCCACCTATGTTTTTTTGGCTTGCCCAAGAGGGAGCTCGCGAAACCAAAACCACTATACTGATGGCCTAAGGAGTGGGTCGACATGAGGTTCGGCCCGAGAGGGTGAGCCCTACTCCCATATCCTAACACTCAGGTCGAGAGAGTGAGTGGGGTAAGGCGTAGGCTGGTCTTCATGCGGCAAATGGGTGTTTGAGAAGAATGCATTTGAAACGGGGTAGGTTTCCCGAAAGGGAACTTATTTCCATTTAAAGCTTAGCCTAGTCACTATTATTTTGCAAATGTCCTATCGAAAGCATGTACCCAACAATTTATCTCAACTTGTATTGCCGTCACATCCAAAGAACCTTTCCCCATACTTGATTTTCTTGTTTATTTTGTTGTTTTAGTACTTGTTACAAAACCCCCTTTGATATTTGACACTTTTGTGTCACCCCCTTTAATTTACAATGTCTATTATAGCAAATGTCTTTAACTACGACTAACTTGAATGAAATTCTAATTGGTTATTAATTCTCAAAACCACTCCCTTGGGACACGACCCCAACCCTCGGTTGGGTTACTATATTATCGACGATCGTAGACACTCATATCGTAGGATAGTGTTGTTGGTCACAATAAGCATCAAAATGGCGCCGCTGCCGAGGAGTGGTGTTATTTGAGAATTTTTAGTTCACTACAATTTCTATCTTATTAATCGTAGTTTACTATCTTAACTTGTAGTTTTGTTTTCTTGTCTTTATGTAAGCAAAGGAAGTGAGTATGGCAAGTAGCATTTGGGAGCTAATGAAGTTTCTTGCATTAGAGGTAAGGATATTTTGGGAGCGTATCCTCACCTTCAAGCAATTGGAGGTTGAACGGATCCACAAGTCATTGGCAAGGTTTAATGAATTGATCAATCAATGCCCAAATCATGACATTCCCGACATAGCTCTTCTTGATTGTTTCTACAGAAGTCTTCGTCTCGAAAACAAAAGGGTGGTCGACCAACTCATTCCGGGAGGCATTGTAAAACAACCATATGTGATAGCGACTCACTTGCTTAATCAAATGATTGAAATGAACCAAGAGGTGGAAAACCACTTCATGTTAGCCGCCCTAATGGCTCAGATGGATGAGTTGGCTAAAGAGATGGCGAAGATTGAAATCCAGTATAAAAGGAAGAATAAATACATCTCTCTTCATGAGAGAAGAAGTCTCAACGACAATGAGGTTAAACGCCTTGAGGGAATGCTCTCAATCATTCTCCACAAGGTGACTCAGTAAGATAGAGAGCTGAAAGTAATGAAGGAAGACATTGAAGGAATGAAGCAGATAATTTGGTCTCATTCCAGAGCTGTCCAGCTGCTCGAGAACCTCATAGGCTATGCGTCGCACGATCTCCACCCACAACAAAACAGGAGATTGCCTGGTAATACCATGGCTAGCCCCAAAAATGAAGTTTGAGTGCTGACTTGCGTCGTGCCATGACGTTAACTAAGGTGCTATTTGGGAGGCAACCCAAAACCTTTACGAGCTTTAGTTTTATTCTAGAAATAATGGTGTATTAATTTCACAAGAAAAAACTTGGAGAATGAATGAAAAATGTGGATTGGTAATTGATAGTCCCACTCGGCGGGCAACTGAACTATTCGGCAACTTCGATCTAGACCGCCGACAGACTCAAGATCCAAGCTACAGTTTGTAACAATCGACGGCGAGGGAAATTACTTGGCGTAATGCTGAATCATTCAGTGGTACAAACTAATATCGTCGAATGAGTAACAACTAGACAGTTTTTAAAGGCCAATAGTTTCAAAAATGGAAAACTGTTCATTTTCTACTTAATTTCTTTTGTCGAAAAACAACACCTAGTAAGTAATTTTCATTATCTCTATAGTCCTAGTATTTTAGTTGTCGATTAGTGCTAAAGCGTGGGATTACATTGCTTCCTAGCATTTCAACACAATTCAAGCATCATAAAAGGTTTGTTTCTCCCAAAACCCGAAACAACTAAAATTTTGTTCTCTTATTAAATTAAAATTGGTTGGGTTGACATGTGCTAGGCCTCTCTCTGATAAACCCATCTTGTCTAAATGCCAGATTCGATCTGAGGATCGTGCCTAATCGATCTCAACTTTTTAAATCCCTTTTTGCCTGTTCATGAAATGATTTGAGTTTTGGGTGGATGAATGTCATGGGTCTTATTTTAATCTCACTAGTGCAACTGTAAATTGTATTTTAGGAGTTTGCAAGGTCAAATTCGAATTAGAAGAAGGTACGTTAGGTTGTTTAGCAAACTGGGTCGAATTCGTCAAACAACTAGGCGGTTTGCCTAAAAGTGGCTTAGATCGCCCTCTGTCTGCACTCCTGAATCTTCATTGCATTGTAACTTTCTGCGAACAAACCGTTGATCGTTGAAAGTAGTGGGCGATTCGCAGATGGAACTTTCTCATCGCCGACTATTGAAGGCCTTTAGGACAGGATCTTAGGCGAGCTCAACCAAAGTCGCCAAAGAAGCTTGGCGATTCGTCGACGAGTTCGGCGAAATTTTCTACCACTACAAGTCTGCACCACCAGTTTAATTTTTTTTCTTACTCTAACTTAATCATGATTGATTGCAGACATGGATAGACCCAAAGTTATAGGAAGCAGCGAGCTAACCCAAAGCAATAAAAAAGGAATAACAATCAACGAGGATGCAGATGCATCTAAAAGCAAGGTTGCACAACGTTTTAACACTGGCAAAAAGGGCAAGGGGAAGGACAAAACCGTTGAGCTATCAGATGCAAGCTCCGATAGCGTTGGTTTTTACACTAACGACCCAACAACATATGATAGTGAGAGTATGAGTTCAGGTGAAGACGAATTGAGAGAAGCACAGAGGAATGAGTTACGATCCAAAAAGATTAAAGACCCATCGCGGATCAGAAATCCTCGATCCACCGCTCAAACTCCTCCAGCTTCAGAATAAGCAATGGTAGTGGCACCTCCGGTACAAGGCCCCTCACCTAGATCATCGAATAGATTAAAGTCTGATGGATCAAGAACGGTCATTGAAGAGAAACGAATATCCATAAATGGAGTGATTGACAGGTATCCCGAGATAATGGAGTGCCTGAAATATCATAAATTCAAGTTTTCACAAAACCACGTGGCTCTTATGTACCAAGCTGGGTCAGAGAGTTTTATAGTGCATTGGTACCTCAGCGGAAGAGACTAGTCGCGTCTTTCAAAGCAGTTGACTACGTGGTTATCAGAGGAAGGAAAGTAGTGTGTGACAGTAAGGCTATTAACATAGCCTTGGGCATGTCCACTAGGATTGATGATGTCAGCACCTAATCAGAACAAAGCAACTGAATGCGATGAAACAGTGGTTAGCCCCACTAATCTCAGATGATGACACTCCGAAATGGCTAGGAGTAGGAATCCCAATTGAAAAGAAAGATCTGAATGTAGCTGCAAGATACTGGTTTGGGTTTATCAGCAGTTCCGTTATGCCGTCACAGAACGAATCAATCATTCGCCTCGCTAAAGCAGCCTATCTTGGATGCATCATAGAGAAAACCAGGATCAATCTGGGAACTATCATTGCTTCTGAAATCCATATGCGTGCAAAGCAAAGCTAGACATCTGTCCATTTTCTGGTACTAATCACTGCATTGTGCAGAAATGCCCGAGTACCTCTGAGTTGCAAGGAGGATGTAGAAGTGATGCCCACAGCCTCTACCAACATCCGAAAGATCGAAGTCGAATATCTTAAGGATCAGGCAGAAAAGAAGTAGACTGAAATGGCGACCACTAGATCCACACCTACAAAAGCACTTCTGCTCACTCTAGCTTTTGGACCTTCAGGTATATCCACTACAACTGCTGCTTCCACTGACACTCCAGGTTCCTCTACTGGTATTTCCAGGTCCCCACTCACTCACGCTTTTCTAATCTAGATGGCATAAATAGCACTGTCTGCCGATCGTCGGACAGCTTGTTTAGAAGCATCTGTTCCAGGCATGATCCAAAAGGTTGTAACTAATGTTGTGACACCCCTGAACACTACCATTGATGCCCTAGAGGCTAGAATAGCGGTGTGTCAGTACAACCAATGGCCCACTAGTGAGATAATAGCTCTAAAAACGGCAATTGATGAACTGCAAAAAGATGTGAACCACTTGAAGGCCACCAATGCGTCCATGGTCTTTGGAACAATGGAAATTCCAGCAATACCTGAGAGGCCTCAGACTACTATTGGATATGGGGAAAGAGCGGAGCAGACAGAAGACCCTGAAGCAGAAGCAGAGACTGATGAAGAGATGTTCGAAGGAGCTGCAACAAATGACATAGCAGAGACTGAGGAAATCGTGATAGATGCTACTGTGCAGGCATCCTTGGCCAAAGCTCCTCCCACTGGATTCAGTGGCGCCGGTCCTTCTGGAGGTTACCCCCAGCATTGAAACACAGACAGATGAGTCGATCAAGTAGCCAGGATCACCTCTTTATCTCCCTCTCTGTCTTTCTTTACTCTACCTTTCGGATTCGTTGTTATTTCCATTTGAGGACAAATGCTTTTATTTGTGGTGGGGTGAGGCCCACCTTTGTGTGTTATTTGGATATTTGGGCTGTCTATTTTAATTTGTGTTTTAAATACTGCTTTTCTATTGATGTTTGAGCTTATGGCTCTTGTTGTTTTTAATTGCAAAATAATTTTGATCGTTTCGAAATTTTTTTGCTACCTCTTGTGTTGAAAGTGGCTATTTTTTTGCAAAAATTTAAGTCTCGGTTTCGATCAATATCGATGACTTGAATAGTGCTCCCAATTGAACAAACATAAATGCATGGCTACGACGAGGCCAAATGAAGTTACATAGACAACATGTGCACTCTTTGCATCTCGTTGTGACTAGCCATTTATCGAATTGATTTTCTTATGAGGACCGTTGCACGCTAGCAAACGTGTCTAGTCTTGTTTGACTGAAGTATCGATGCCTTGTGTTATTAGTTTACTTTAAACCATACATGAATAAACCTAGAATTTTCCCGGTTAGTCTAATTGATTTAGAAAGGTGTACTCTTGAGATGATCTTAGGTAATTTTAATGAGTGTGAGCCAATTTGACATATACCTCTTTTTGTGACCTACCTGTGAGAGTGTGAAACTCTCTTGAACACCCTTTGAGCCTTACCTTTCTTTGGAAGAACCTTGATAAACCCTAGACCTTACTTGATCCACTACCTATAATCCTCTTGATTTGTGGTTTAGTGAATAGCCAACTTAGGACAAAAATCCTAAGTTGGGGGTGTGGTAAAAAGGAAAAGGAGAAGTCAAGAAGTGCTATAAGAGGTCTCTCTTAATCCATAGTGTTGCAGAACAATGGAACCCTCCATCAAAAGAAAAAAAAACAAATTTGTGGAATAAAGTACAGAAGAAATTTGGGTTCCAATGCAATTCATGGAAGGTGAATAAAAAGGTGACTCAGAAGCACTAGAAAAGGAATTGATAAAGGAGAGGAATGGAATGTCTTGAGAACACCACATCTCACGAGGAAAAAGTCACTAACCCTAAATGACCATACCTTTGTACTCAGCCCAATTACAAGACTTAGAAAAACCTTTTTGATCTTGAGTTAGTCGGATCTAAAGTCGGTTGGAAATAAGGGCAAACCTATGGGTGAAAACATGCATTGTGTTCCTCTTTCTGAGTGTGAGCATTGTATCTGATTCCTGACCTTAAATTGACTAATATATGTGTGTGAGTATGGAATCATTCTTTGTGCGAGGGCATTTAGATACATTTGTTGAGCTTGAAACTAGCACAAGTAGCAAGTATTGCGAACATGAGAATCTTTGGTGATGGTGTGTCACAATTTCAATCTTTGAGTACACAATTGATCCTTGCATAAGTGAATTGAGTCTTGTTGTGTGCATTCATGATTTAGTCTTGTGTAGCACTGTTTGAGGCACCCTTTTTGAGCGGCTGAACTTGAGTTTGCTTGAGGACAAGCAAAAGTTTAAGTTAGGGGTGTTGATGAGTCCACAAATTGGACTCATTTAGGGCTTTATTTTAATGGAAATAGTGTCCTTGAATGTTTGTTTTATCTCAATATTTGATTAAAATGCTTAAGTTTCAGGTATTTGGAGTTTTATTGAAAGCATGGACACTTAGGCGCAAAACTGAGCAAATAGGGCTGAAAAGAACAAGAAACGGAATCCTTAAATATTATATAAATAATGTTATCACTTTGAAACTTTTTATCATGATAATAGAATTTAATTAGAGGGTTTCAATGTGAAAAAACTTCTACTATGTTTTTTTTTTTGTAAATATGAATTGTGTGAGGCATTCATTGCATTCAAATATTTGTTTTATTTATTTAAATATGATACTTATTTGCTTTTAAGATTAGGTTAAAGATATTTTTGTTAGTCATTCAATAGACATTGAATTAATATTATAACATTTATGAAGCAATAACAAGCCAACACACAAAAATAAATAAAACGATGAAAAACTTTTAAAATATGTTAAGAGTTTTATTTAAAATATTTTGATACATCATAATACATAGTACCATAAAGGAGAAACTCTTAGAGTTAAAAGTTTGAAATATTAAAATACCCATTAACGTAGAATGACCATTTTTTATTCACTAAAACTCTACTCCTAAATATTTTATATACACATACGTCAATGTGCATTCAATTAATTCCACTGTGATATAAATATTCTTATCGATTCAATTAGTTGTATAGTTATCTATTCAAAAAATATTATTCTTCATAACTCGAAAAATAATTAAATAGTTGTAATTAGGGGTGTTCACACCTTGGGTAAAAACTTATCCAAACCGAAAAACTGACAAATAAAACAATTTTATTTTTTTTGGTTTTAGATTCTTAAAAACCGATAGTATTTGATTTGATTATGGTTTTGTTTGAAAAAAAAATGAAGAAATAACCGAATCAAACCGAAAAATTATATATTTATATTTTATTATTATAAAAATTAAATATATTTTCTGATAAAAAATATTAAAGATCTTATATATGTTTTCATCGGGATTTATTTATAATTTACTTATGAAAAAAATGCCAAAGGTAAAAACAATTATCTTATTAGTTTCATCTATATGAGTGTATATGAACCGAAAATGTCACTGTTTCTTCCTTCTAGGAAAAAATAGTGAATATTAAAGCTTCATTCTTAGTAAATTCAGTGATCGAAAGTTATTTAATGTCAGTTATTCTAAATATTTTTCATTGTACATGGATTGCTGTCATTTTTTCACGTTTTGAATGAATTGTTATTTTTAATTTTTGTGTATGGTTAATAACTAAATAACTCAATCAAATCGTACCAAAATCGATAAAAATTAACTTGATAAATGTATAGTTTGGTTTGGTTTTGATAATTTTAAAATGTATTAAGTTGGTTTGATTTTGATTTTGACCAATAACCGAAACAAATCAACTCGTGTACACCCCTAGTTGTCATAAATACCACAATATCATCTAGATTCAACCGCTCAATATATAAATGTATACTGTAAGAATGATAATTCTTTATTAATAGAATAATAATAAATAAATTTACATACACTAGAGATATGAAATCATTGAAATGAGAAAAGGAAGGTAATAAAGTGAATTATTCTTAGTAGGGGATCCGTCTCCTCTTTATTTCTCTCTCTCTCATTCTTTCTTTTTCCTTCTACTGATATCTTCAACTTGTATACCGGAGCCAGGTGATGTAGATTGCCCTTTACGTCTATATATATATATTTCCCTCTCTCAAGCTCTGTGTATGAGTCTTTTCTTGCATCTGCGAAGCAACCGTTCCGACAAAACCAGACCCTTTTCGGTAATGAGTTTTGAGGAAACCCAATTCCTCCGATTCGTACTCTTAGGGAGTTTGATAGTTCTGACTTCGTCTAAATAGTCCTCGACTATACCCAGGTTAGATCGTTCTTATTTTGATATTTGTTTAGGTATTCCTACTCTTGCCTGATAAATGTTATACTCCCTTTCTATTGTTTGATGTTTCTATTAGAGATTTTGAATTTGTTGCTTAATTTGTTTTGTCGTTCTAGTTGTAATATTTTATTTGGATAAATTAGTTATTCATGCTTTCCTCGTTAAACATTCCTACTCTGATACTTTTTGTCATTGTTAGATATATCAAATTACTTTGAATTGATTCATTGTATGTTTAATCTTTAGTGCTTGTGTTTTCTTTAGGTAATTTTTCATTCTTTATTCATTAGTTTACCTTCCTTGCTTGTCCATTTTGTTATTGGCATGTTTGTCTAACTATTTTAATTTGTTTTTGTCCCGTTAGTTGCTTTCTTGCTTTATTATTTTAAATTTGACTATTTCAATAACCTGCGTTAGTGGCTTCTAGATACGATGATAGTTTAAGATCAATTCCTCAATTAGAAATGGGGTTTGGGGTTTGGATTGGAGTGAGAAAAATATCAAGAGAGTTTCTAAATTGTGAGTTAGGTCTCAAAACATAGAAAATTTATGAAAAGTTGAAAAGAGTTAGTAAAAATTCTTAAGAAGAAGATCAATGTAGCTATTACATCCATAAAATCAAATGTGTAGAAACCATGACTAGAATTAAACTAAAAGATTTAAGTTGTGGTAGTCAAAGAGATAGATGAATAAGAATGAATTAATCATAGGGACAACTCCAAGAGTTTAAATACTTAACAAGTAGAAGAAATAGCAGTAGGAGGAGGAACGAGAAGGAGAAGGACAAGGATAAGGAAAAGAATAAGAAGAAAAGGAGGAGAATAAAAAGGAGAAGGAGAAGGAAAAAGTAAGTAGGAGAAGGAGAAGGAGAATTACAAGAAGAAGAAGGAAAAAGAGGAGGAAGGAAGAATATGAAGAAGGAGGAGGACAATAAGGGCAAAAAGAGAAGAAGATGGGGAGAAGGAGAAGAAGAAAAATAAGAGAGGTTTTAGGTCTATAATAGCTAGATTTAGCAGGAAAACAATTGGGGAGGTTTTAGAAACTCAAGGGGTATCCCTAAGGGACATTAAAACATATTGATAGTTGAATAAAAATTTCCAAAACAATAAAGAGGATGAGGAGAAGAACAACAACAACAACAACAAGAAGAAGAATAAGGAGGAGGAGGAGAAGAAGAAAAACATATAGAAGAAGAAGGAGAAGGAGAAGAAGAAGGACAAGAGAAAAAAGGACAACAAAAAGTAGAAGAAGGAGAAGAAGGAGAAGAAGAAGAAGAAGAAGAAGAAGAATAAGAAGAAGAAGAAGAAGAAGAAGAAGAAGAATAAGTAGAAGGAGGAGAAGAAGAAGGAGAAGAAGGAGAAGAAGGCGGAGAAGGAGGAGAAGGAGGAGAAGAAGGACAAGCACAAGAAGAGGGAGAAGAGGAGGAGGATAGGGAGAAAGAGAAGGAGAAGGAGGAGAAGGAGGAGGAGGAGGAGGAGGAGAAATTTCTTGGGTCTTTTTTCTACTTCTTCAACATGATTTTAGGTAACAACGTAAACTCCTACCTCATTCCTTTTAGCTAAATATTGAAGAATTTTCCATGAGGGAAACAAAAGCAAACATTAGTTAGAGATGCAATTTCCTATGGAATAGATTCATTACTACACATTCATACTTATTTTTACAATGTATTTTTTATCAGACTCTAATCAATGGCACATAATTAAAATTCTCTAGGAATAAATTCTTCTGTTTCTCTTTCTTTTTAGATCATAAGTCTTAGGCATAAGACTATTTAACTTTTTTTTCTAATGGGTGATGTTAAAATAGTTGTTGCTGAAATTGATTAAAAAGATCTAATAAGTTATCTATCAAGAACTATTATATATCGTATCTTTAAGCTCCTGGCTGTCGGAGATGCAACAAGAACTAGCATTTTTTCCATAACGTGGAGAAATATTTGGGCTATGCATTCAAATCTGATGTTGGATAATCTCTTTTGCAATAAATTAGCATAAATATCTCAATACATTTTAGCACAAACAATAGACAAGATTCTTTTACAACATGTCAGAAATATTATAAAACTTTATGTTGATGTATCAGAGACAAGGTTATTTTGTTTCAATATATTGATAGAAAAATACTTTATGCCACTAGAGAAGCGAAAGCTTAACATGTCAACAGATACTACTATAAATTTGCACTCAAAAGCTTTGGAGAAATTAAAAGAATAAGAAATTTAGTAAGGCTTTACCGTAGTATCTTTTGACATGCTAAGTTTTCGCCTCTCTAGTGGTATAAAGGATTTGTCTATCAGTATCTAGGCATGATGACAACCTTGTATCTGATACATCAACATCAAGTTTCACGATGTTTCTTACATGTCGCAATAGAATCTTGTCTATTTTTTGTGCGAAAATATATTGAGATCTTGATGCTAATTTATTGCAAAAGAGGTTATCCAACATTAGATTTGGAAGTATGCCTCAAATATATCTCCACTTTGTGGATAAAAATGCTAGTTCTTGCTTTATCTTCAACGGGCAGGAGCTCAAAGATACGATCTGTAACACTTGTTGATAGATAACTTATTAGATTTTCTTAATCCATTTCAACAACAGTTATTTCAATACTATCTAAAAGGTAAATAGTCTTAGGCATAAGACTTATGATCCATGTAGAGGGAAAATGGAGAACTTATTCCTAGAGAATGTTGATTTTGTACCATCGATTAGAATCTCTAAAATACAACGCAAATCAAGTATGAATATGTGGTAATGAATCTATTTCATAGGAAATTGCATCTCTAACTAGTATTTGCTTTCGTTTCCCTCATAGGAAAAAGGAATGAGAAAGGAGTTTAGGTTACTTAAACCCATGTTGAAGAAGTATAAAAAAAACCCAGAAAAAGACACCACAACACTAATCACAGAATTATATGTTTTTTTTTCTAACAAACTTTTATTTATTAATACTGGTAAGCATTAGTACAAGCATGATGACCAGTATTACAGTAGTTATAATTTTAATAGCTACAGTTTTAAGAGTTATTATTACATACTGATAAACGTAGTGACCTCGTTCGCCTAACAAAAGAAAATTTCAAAATTTTCTACTTCAACAGTTTGACAAACAAACAAAAGTGGAACTATTCAGTCCCTCAAAAAATCATCCGTAATTTGATGTTGTCTTTTCTTAGCTAAAATGTCGGCCACCCAATTTTACTCTTTGTAACTATGCCTGATTTGGGGGTTCCCCATCTGCTAAAGAAACACTCTGCATTCATTTTAATTATTTCAACGTTAGTTGAGTATACATAAGTTGTTAATTGCAATGGTAGAATATGAACTTATCTACAATATGTTGATATTTAATATATTTTTTTCCAAATCTCAAACCTTGCCGAATAGTAGTAATTTATGTATGTACATATGAGGGTATTACTAGCTTAGTAGAAAAGCCTGCCGTCCAATTTCTAAATTGTATTTCTCTTTACCCCCTCCCCCCATCCTTTCCATTTCTCTAACCTCCATGTTTCATATGTCTCTATCAGATAAAAGAATTCTAAGAATCTAACATGGTAGAATATTAGAGGAATATCCTTTTTTACCATTATGATGGTGGTGGTGATTAATGTTTCACAAAATATTTCAGAAATAAAACAATGAAGATTCCTTTTATTTGAGGTTATCGATTGTATTCATGGTCTAAATGTAGGATTTCTTTTGTCCGATCATTGTTAACATTATTACTGATGTATTCCACTTCTGGAAAGAGGCTTAGTTTATGCTAATATTTTTGAGCTATTGAGAAATCCATAAAAATATACGGAAGTGCAACACTTATTCCTAACAGAGTCACTACCCGGTGTACTGAAGTGTGTCGTCTCTTCAGTATGTTTTGCATCTGCATATCACACATGCACAAATGCCTCTCATTTGTGAAGAAAATATTGTGTCAGAAATGTTTTCAAAAAAAATACCTCGGTCATTTTTCAAAGTCGAAGTACAGTCAAGTTAGCGATGACGACAACGCAGGGCTTTTCATTTTCTCAACACTTTAAGAACATTAAAAATTTTCTTTCACCCATAAATATGAGAGAAATTCACTTAACTTTCAAATTCATTCGAAGCTAATATTTTCTCGGTGGGGTGTAAAGGTAAAAGATTTTCTTAGTTTTTTATGGTTATAGACACTTCTAGTGAAAAAGCCTCCATGCGCATTCATGGGCCATGTTGATGTATGAATTAGTTGCTTATTACGCGCTATCGAATTAAAATAAATCAATTTTTTGTAAAAAACAATTTCTAGAGGTTTCTCAAAGGACAATGCTTAAAGGTCCTAATTCTAATTACTTGGCTAATGATATTGCTTACAATCATAGTTTCTTCATCTAGAGTTAAATAGTCATGCATAAAGGATCTTAAAGCTATATGATTTGGTATCTAAGAATCCAACCAAATATTTATACAAGTATTGGTATCTACCTCTCAAAGATTGTTTATTATGGTAAAAACATATATTTTTCTAATTAATTTTCTTTGTAATCTCAATCTATGTAATATTCTGAAATTTACTTACAATTTTTATATAACAAAACTCTGGTGCTTAAAATTAAGTTTCAGAATTGGGAGCTAGGTTATAATCCCTATTTGGAGAACAAGTCATAAGTGTGATTAATGAATAATAAATACATTAAAATTAACAACATTAATAAATTTCTTGGTCCAAGCCTATGCAAACCTTTGAAATGTTTAAAAACTATCCCATCACCAGTCTTGATAAACTTCCCATCCCTGATATTGATATCAAGCCAATAAATACATGTCACGTGGTTCAAGTTAATATTTTATCAATCCAGTTGCTTCCACATAAATGAAATGGGAAAATAGTTTTCCTTGCTTTTCCATTCATTCTTTGTATTTTATCATAGAAATGGAGATATATTTGAGCATGCTTTCAAATTTACTCTTGGATAAACTCTTTTTGCATAAATAAAAAAGCACCAAGATCTAAATCTATCTTTAAAGAAATAGTTGACATGATTTTCTTACAGTATCTTGGAGACACTGTGAGGTTTGTTCTTAATGCTTTATGCACCAAAAATGGTGTCAAGAAGTTAACCCTTAACGTGTCAAAAAAATAATCTTTATGAACTACCTTCATCTTTATTTAATTTTCCAACTATGACACATTTGGAACTCATCAACCCATTTCTTTAGACCACCCAATTCTATTATCGAATTTTTGAATCCCAGAACTCTTCTTCTTAAAATAAACCTTCGTCACAACTATAGAGTTTTATGCTATCATGCCTCCCTCCAGTTCTTATAAATTTGATCTTGGTAGACTTTAATGGTACTCAGTACCTAGACATTGATGTCACATCTAAGTTAAACTACATGTATGTTTGTGAGAGTCACTATAATTTTGACCTAAATTTCTTTACTAACCACAAAAAACTGACCAATTATTACCTTGTGATTGATAATCTGCTAGCCGTTGAAGACCAAAATTGGAAAATCTTCTTTGAAGCTTGCCTACACTTTAGGTTCATTTCTCCTTGAGGTTAGATTCTGACATGTTATTTACTTGTATTATTATTATTTTTTTGTGCAAAGCTTTTGAGTGCAGGCACAGTTTCAAAGTGACTTCCTTTGACATTCAATTAATTATGGCATGGCACTCTATGTCTCGCTGGAAGAACTTCGCACAGCTGGTGATATTGTGATTTCCTTCTATGGTGGTTATCTGGTGAGTATGAACATTTTTTCTTTTCTTTCATTTCCTTTCCTTTCCTTTTCTTTCAAATTTAGACAAAATTTAGAGCATTCATTCTCTTTTCAAATCTTTATTGGAGTTCATCTAGCACATAATCTAGAGAGTGACCACCATAGAGAGCTACCTTGGAGGTTAGCCTTTCTATTGTCTCTCCTTAGTGAGTTTTGATAATGGTGAGTTTAAAGTCTTCCTAATTTCAAGACTTTAGACCCATTGAAGACCAAATATATGAAAAAGAATCTTTGAAATATCTATCTTTGGTTTAAGGATCAGGTCGTAGGTCACAAAATTTGAAGACTAAAGACAGAAAAAAAAATAGGTGAGGTCAAAACCAATTATGTACCCTCTATTACACAAAAACATATCATCTACTCTATTGTTTCAATAGGTTGAACCTGATGAGTCGGGAATTTCGACTAATTTAGAGCTTATTATTCAATAAACTAGTGTCCTCAATGCCTATTTTGTGTTCATAACTGATGATGTTAATCTGTTTATATGCAGTAAAAGGCTTAAGAACAAGGCAAGGATATTATGATGCAAAAATGAGCGAAAAAGTTGGAAAAGCTGAACAAAAGAGAAGCTAGAGCTCGCAAAATCCACTCGGTGACTTGCCGAGTGAGCATCCAGCTCGCCAAAAGTTCCAGCAAAATAGGCCATGTACCAAGCCAACTTGGCGAGCAAATGATGAATCAACGATGTACCAAATTAATTGTCGATCATGACCCATCTCGCCTAAACTTCAGAACAATTGGATGCAGGAGTCAAGGCAAAAGGCAAGAAGAAGTACAACTAATTAGATCACCAAGTTGATCGACGATCCCGAATTATTTCGCCAAGTGGATTCCATGCTGAGATTTTGGAATGTTTTTGGGAGCATATAAATTCATTTTTCCAAAAGAGAAAAGGAGTTCCCAGACAGTGTATTCCATAGTTTTTTGAGAGCTTTTACATTTCTACAATGTTGAAGATTCTTAAAAAAGATTTGGATTTGAGGATTTAGGATTGTAGCTTTAATTTTGGCATTGGGTGTTGCAGATTGTGAACAATTTGGATGGATAATCTTTTTGGTAACGATTTCTTACTTTTTGCTATGTTTGGCTAAACCCCTTACCTTAGGGGTGTGATCATTTAATCGAATACATAAATTTGCTAGTGGGTATTGTTAATTACATAATTTAATATTGTTTTGAAATGAGTTCAATTGTTTGTTCATGTTTTAATTGATGAACTGAAGTTGCAAATTCAATTCTAACTTAGCTCTCTATGCTTGCTTGAGAAAGAGGTATAGAGTAGAATGAATTATTGATAGTTGTATTGATTTGCATCTTTACAACCCAGCTTGAGAAAGTGGATTAATTAAGGAATTGGGTTGTTTGGTATTGTTAAGCTTGTTGAGGTTCGAGAGAACTCACTCGAAAGATGATACTTGATTGAGATATGACTATTATATTCAAAACCTATCCTACCCATTGAAATTCAACAATTTAAAGCAATTAATAATTACCCATTAAGAGAAATTATTATTTGATTGATCACATTCCTAAGGTCCTCTCTATAATCGTTCAAATCCCGTGTGAATTGTTTTTGTTAGCATTTGGTTACTAAAATTCCCCCCTTGATATCAATAATTGAAACTTCATGATTTATTTTATGCTGCGTAACATTTTACTTCTACAAAAGATTAGAAAATGTATGTACTTCATAATTGAATTCTTTACTTGTTAGCGACCGCCTACAATTTGAATCGGAAGAAATGTAGTTTGAGCGTTATCAAAAATGGTGTCTCTGCCGGGGAGTGGTGTTTAGAATTCTTTTGTTGAAGTGTTTTGTGGACTAATTTTGTATAGCACAATTTTCTTATTTGTGTTCTTGTTGATTGTTCTAAAAGAGGTGAGGAAATGAGTGTGAACGGGAGCAATGCAAGTCAACTTGGGAACAATGATGACATTGGAAACTTGCATGAGGTAAAAGTTGATCAGCTGGGAAGTGCTGGTGTTATTGATTTGCCTCCAACTGTGGGCAATGCGGTATTTCATGTGACCAGCACGATGTTGCAAATGAAAGGTCTCTTGGTAAGACTTGCTCATGAGGACCCTCATGACCACATTCACAATTTTGTGGATGTGTGTGGACATTTTTCCTTGAAGAAAATCACTCAAGAGTCAGTCCGACTCCGTTTGTTTCCCTTTTCTCTAATTGGGGAGGCAACGAAGTGGTTGACCGAACTACCAAGGGAATCTATTACTTCTTGGGAGGAGCTCAAAGAAGTGTTTTATGAAAGATTTTTTCCCTCCCTCAAAGATGGTTAAGTTGTGGCATAATATTAAGAACTTCAAGAAGATTGATGGTGAGCCAATCCATGAAACATAGTTGAGGTTCCAAAAGTTGGTTCTCCAATGTCTGACTCATGGGTTGCTAGACAATGTGCTCTTGCAATATTTTTGTCGGAGTCTTGACCTCGTCAACAAAGGTTTCACTGACCAACTTATTCGAGGTGTAATCATGAGACAACCATTGGTCAAAGCATCGGCCTTGCTTGATGAGATGACCAAAATCAATCGTGCATGGTACACAGGGAAGATCAGGTGTCTCCTTTAAATCTTAGGCTAACAATGGAACAACTGGAAAAGAATCAAGAACGTTATGAAAATATGGCCAAGATAATGACCCAAATGGGCCTATTGACGAAACATATCATGGGTGGTGGTTACAAGGCTGTGAACGCGGTTGGTGATAATAATGGTGTTAGTGCTGATACGTACAATTTGTGGCCATGTACTACGAAAAGGTACAATTCTTATCAAACCAAGCGGGAGGTTCCCGTCCGAGCTATACAAGGCCAGGCAGAAATCAAGGTTGGAATATAGATTGTGATGATGGTTTGAGAGATCGAGATTGGTTTTATCGGGGTGCAAATTTGAGATATAGAGATAGTGATAAAGATCGTTACGTGCCCCCTCATGAACGTCCAAATCCAAAGGAAAAAAAAGTTGATCCCAAAAACTTTCAGACCGAAGATATTGTAACATCTCTCTATTTGAAAGAACTAGGAAGAGTTAAAAATTTGAAATAGTCATTTCAGGAAAGAATGGAAAAATTTGGAAATTTGGTCAAGTTATGTTAAGTATTGTTTTTTGTCAACTTTAAACAACCATAACTCCTATATCAGGATGATTTAGGTGTGGGTATAGATACCATACGAAAGATCGTTGAATTATCTTTCCAACGCCGCCAAGTTTGCGCGATTCCGAGTTCGTATGAGTCAGATATGCCCATTGGAATTTGTGTTGTTTGGAAAAGGAAAGTGCAATCCAGATTTTTAAAGGGTAGTTTGGTCTTTTCCTTGAACAATTGTTTTATTTCTTTTTTGGTAATTTGGTTAGGATCTAATCTGAATTATATTAGTTTATGCGTTTACCAAAATACGCTAGGGCTTGGAGAAAAGAGACAAGAGGAGAAACGGGAAGAAAAGTTCATAGTTCGTCGAGTTCTTGGAGATTTTCGTGTGAATTTCGCCAAGGGTTAATCCCTACGAAGTATGTGAGGCTTTCATAACGTTGGGTATTTTCACCCACGTGCCAAACATGTTTATTTCTGCGTGAATTCATCTAGAAAGAGTTTGGAAGTTTGATGTTCTTGATATGTATCCTTGAATATGATGTCATTCTTAAATGGGGCTGAGATATTTGAGAAGTTTCTGAGATCACTACATCGAATTATAGAGTTGTTTCAAATTAGGTTCTTTGGTACATTTGTAGGGTATTTGAATTGAAAAAGAATTTGGGGAAAAGAACTGAGTTTCGGCGAATTGGGGCTGGAAAATGAAGAAGGAAAATAGTTGGGCGAATCTTGGCACTAGCTCCGTGTCATGGACATGCTCCCCATATTTGGGAAAATTTCCCTCTCGTCACGGAGCGGTAACAGACCATTCTGCCTCAAAAAGTATTTTCACGACAAAAAATTTAAATACATCTCCGCGTCGGGGAAAACTATACAGACAGTGATTTCTTGATATTTTCTCATGTTTAACTATCTAAAAACACTCCTAAACATCATAAGATTGTTCCTATCACAAATCACAATCCTTGAATCCATAATTCAATTCAAGGAAAGTTAAGTGTCAAGTCAAGGAAAGTTAAGAGTCAGGTTAAGAGAAGTTCATAAAGTTTTCAAAAGTCTTTTACAAACGTTTTAACTTTGTTTTAAGACTTAATCTTTGAGTTGAGTAAAGAGTAAGAAAAAACTTCATTTCTTCAAAGATTATACGGGAACTAAGTATTCCAAAATATTAGAAATGTTTTTCACATTTGAGCAAGAAAGGGAACATCGATTCCAAAAGAGCTTTTAAGCTAAGTTTTGAGTAATTATCTCAAACCAAAGAAAGAAGTTTGTTTTAAAAACATACGAGCTAAGTATACTTTTGGAAGTGGTACTGAGCACCGATATGGGTACGCAAGTTCACAATAACTCAAGTCTCCATTAACTATGTAGCCTTTATGGGTAGTAAATGATCATACTTTTTAGATGATTCCTTAAGTGCTTTTTAGCATTGACTAGTGGATCCACTTAGTTAAGGCATTCTATATGACTACAAAGTATAGAACAGTTCTGGCAACGTGGGCAAGACATTGTATCACCACTTAGTCTCATAGTGGTGGTTGTCGGTTAGAGAATCTCCCACAAAAACTATATTACTTTATTATATGAATAAGGTTGTGTTTGTTATTGCATTTTATTTAACGAACTAAGTTGCTTTCTACTGTTTTATAAGGCTTTCCATATATTGCATGTGTTTTATTGCATATATTGAGTTAAGTTATTCATGAATTGAGTAAAGCCAAGGTAAGTGTTTCTTTCAGATTCCTTTCAAGCTTATGTTATGTTTAGTTTTCCCCTCGCATACTCATACATTCAATGTACTGATGCCATTTGGCCTGCATCATTTTATGATGTAGACACAGGTAATCAAGATTAGCATGTAGGGCCCCGTTAAGTACTAAGAGTCAGTTTGTGAGCCTCCTTGCCATCCGGAGGACACCTTTTACTTTGCTTTCTAGTATTTCATATGTTAGGATGATCGAGGGTCTTGTCCCGACATCCCTCTTTGTTTTAGAGGCTTCTTAGACAGTCAGAAAGTTAGTAGTTCAGTTGTCTTTACATTATTATTTCTTATGTTAAGACTTGAGTTGCCATTTTGGCCAAGTTGAATGTTTTACCTTTAAACGTTCTGAGTTATTTTACTTACCAGTTGAGTAAAAGTTCATTTGATCATTGTAATAATGCTTAGAGTCTTCCACTGAGTAAGTAAGCTAAGCCAAGGGTTCGCTTTGGGACAGCAATGGTTCTCGAGTGCCAGTCCCACCCAGGATGTAGGCTTTGGGCGTGACAAACTTGGTATCAGAGCACAGAGTTCAAGAGTCCTAGGGATTCTATGAAGCCATTTCTGTAGAGTCCTAGTTATCGGTGTGAAGCATGCCACATCTAAATTAGGAGGCTGTAACACTTAGGAAATTTTCTCACCTCTTTCATATTCATTTCGTGCAATAGAGTTCATCTGTATAAAGTCTCTTTCTAATTCGTGCCTGCGCATTTTTTCAGTTAAGCATGCCTCCATGAAGATCTGTCAGAGGTCGTCCTGCTAGGCGTAATAGTGAGGAGAAAGAGGTACCCAATGCACCTGAAGTAGAACCCCAAGGAGAAGTTACCAACGCTAAGTTCAGGGAAGCGATAAGAATGTTGAGTCCAGATATGACCAACGAAGATGGGAAGAGAGAGGACCGACAGGAAGGGAATGATACTTCGAGAACTACCGAGGATCCAGAGAACTTTATTGAGGAGCTGCAAAAGGTATTTGATGTTATGCACCTTGCCGATACTGAGCAAGTTGAACTAGCTGCATATCAATTGAAAAATGTTGCTAGGACTTGGTTTGACCAGCGAAAGAAGGGTAGAGCTGAGGGAGCACCACCTACGAGTTGGGCTTGTTTTGAGGAGGCTTTCTTGGGACGGTTCTTTCCCCAAGAATTGAAAAAGGCTAAGGTACGAGAGTTCCTCACACTTAAGCAGGATTCTTTAAGTGTTCATGAGTATGGGTTGAAGTTCACCCAACTATCCCGTTAAGCTCCCGAGATGGTTGTGGATATGAGGAGTAGAATGAGTTTGTTTGTTGTTGGGTTCTCTCGTTTATCGAGTAAGGAAGGTAAGGCTACAATGCTAATAGGTGACATGGATATATCAAGGTTAATGGTCTATGTGCAGCAGGTTGAGGAAGAGAAGCTGAGGGATAGAGATGAATTCAAAAACAAGAAGGCTAAGACGTCAGGGAATGAGTCCGGGCAGCAAAGAGGTAATGTTAATAGTTCATCCTTTCAGCGAAATCAATAGGGACCTACTTAATCATCTTCTAGTGCACCAGCACCCAGAAACAAAAGTGAGTACAATAGTCAGAATTCACAGCACTTCAGGGCTAGACCTGCCCAATCTCAAGGCAGTGTGGCACAATGAGGTAACTGGGCTCCTTCATGTGCTAAGTGTGGTGGAACTCACCCACGTAAGTATCGTGATGGCTCCAAAGGTTGCTTCAAGTGTGGACAAAAGGGCCATTTCATGAAATAATCCCCCAAGAACCGGCAAGGTAATGGGAATCAGGGCAATAAAGTCCAATCTTCATTAGTTGCTCCACCAGATAGGGCTGCACCTAGAGGAGCTACTTCCGGTACTGGTGGAGGAGCAAACCATCTTTATGCGATAACTTGTCTTCAAGAGCAAGAGAACTCTCCTGATGTTTTCACTGGTATGATCAAAGTCTTTACTCTTGATGTTTATGTTTTGCTAGACCCAGGAGCAAGTTTATCTTTTGTGACTCCTTATGTTTCAAATAATTTTCATATTCTCCCTAAGAAACTTCGTGAACCCTTTTGTGTGTCTATCACTTAATCCGAGTTAATGACTCTAGTGTTGAGATACCTCATATTCAGTCAGTTTAGTAGTAAGAGAGTTTCAAGAAGTCTTTCTTGATGATCTTTCCGGAGTCCCTCCTGAGAGAGAAATATACTTCGGTATAGACATTCTTCCAGATACTCATCCTATATCTATTTCGCCAGATAGAATGGGACCAACAGAGTTGAAAGAGGTTAAAGAATAGTTGAAAGATCTATGTGATAAGGGATTCATTCGACCAAGTGTCTCACCTTGGGGCGCTTTGGTCTTATTTGTGAGAAATAAAGATGGTTCCCTTCAAATGTGTATAGATTACTGTCAGTTGATTAAGGTTACCATCAAGAACAAATATCGTCTCCCAAGGATTGATGATCTTTTCGATTAGCTTCAGGGTGCTACTTGTTTCTCTGAGATAGACCTCAGATCATGCTACCATCAGTTGAGGGTAAGGGAATGTGATATTCCAAAGACAGCATTCAGGACCCGTTATGGTCATTATAAGTTCCTAGTTATGTCCTTTGGTTTGACCAATGCACCTACAACATTCATGGACCTTATGAATAGAGTGTTCAAGCCTTATTTAGATATGTTTGTTATCGTGTTCATTGATGACATACTAATCTATTCAAGGAATGAAGTAGATCATGTTAGTCATCTCATAATAGTTCTCCAAACTTTAAAAGATAGAGAGTTATATGCCAAGTTCTCTAAGTATGAGTTTTGGTTTGAGTCTGTGGCATTATTACGCCACATTGTGTCTGGAGAGGGAATTAAAATTGATACTCATAAAATAGGGGCAGTGCAGAATTGGCCTAGACCCACATCTCCAACTGATATTAGTAGTTTCTTAGGTTTGGATGGATATTATAGAAGGTTCGTAGAGGGGTTCTCGTCCATTTCGTCTCGTTTGACCAAGTTAACTCAGAAGACAGTGAAACTTCAATGATCTGAAGTTTGTGAGAAAAGCTTTCAGGAATTGAAAAAGAGGTTAACTACTGCCCCAGTGTTGACCTTACCAGAAGGTACGCAAGGTTCCATGGTATATTGTGATGTGTCTTAACTAGTTTGGGTTGTGTGTTGATGCAGAATGACAAGGTTATAGCTTATGCATCCAGACAGTTGAACGTTCATCAGAAGAATTACCCAACCCATGATCTAGAGTTCGCTGTTGTAGTGTTTGTTTTGAAAATATGGCATCATTATTTGTATGGGGTTCATATGGATGTATTCACTGATCACAAGAGTTTTTAATATGTGTTAACTCATAAATAGCTTAATCCTAGACAATGGAGGTGGTAAGAATTACTAAAGGATTATGACATGAGTATTCTTTATCACCTAGGTAAGACTAATGTTGTTGGTGATGCTTTAAGCAGGTTGTCCATGGGTAGTACCACCCATGTTGAGGAATAAAAGAGAGTGTTAGCGAAAGATGTGCATAGGATTGCACTCCTGAGAGTTCGCCTAATGGATTCCATAGAAGGAGGGGTAGTGGTGATGAATGGGGCTGAATCATCATTAGTGTCAGAAGTAAAAGAGAAGCGAGATCAAGACCCATTTTTTCTTGAATTGAAGACAAATGTTCATAAGCAAAAAGTAATGGCTTTTGAACAAGGGGGAGATGGTGTATTAAGGTATCAAGGTAGACTCTGTGTACCAAGGGTGGGTGAACTCCAAGAGAGGATCATGGAGAAATGTCATAGCTCTAGATACTCCATTCATCTGGGTTCCACAAAATTATATTGTGATTTGAGAGAAGTTTATTGGTGGAGTAGTATAAAGATTGGCATTGCAGAGGTTGTTGCTAGGTATTCGAATTGCCAGTAAGTTAAAGTAGAGCATCAAAGGCTCGGTGGTATGGCTCAGACTATAGAACTTCCAAAATGGAAGTGGGAGATGATCAATATGGATTTCATTACAGGTTTGCCAGGGTCTCGCAGGCAGCATGATTCTATTTGGGTGATAGTGGATCGAATGACCAAATCAGCCCACTTTTTGCCGGTAAAGACTACCCATTCAACAAAGGATTATGCTAAGTTGTATATTTAAGAGGTAGTAAGACTTCATAGGGTTCCAGTCTCCATTATTTCATACAGAGGTACGCAATTTACTGCACAGTTTTGGAAGTCATTCCAAAAAGGCTTGGGTTCAAAGGTGAACTTAAGTACTGCTTTTCATCCTCAGATAGACGGTCAAGTACAACACACTATTCATACCTTAGAGGATATGTTGAGGGCTTGTGTGATTGATTTCAAAGGTAATTGGGATGATCACCTACCTCTTATTGAATTTAGTTACCACTCTAGCATCCAAATGGCTCCTTATGAAGCTCTTTATGGGAGAAGATCCAGATCTCCTATTTGATGGTTTGAAGTTGGTGAAGCTGGGTTGATAGGACCTGATTTAGTTCATCAAGCGATGGAGAATGTGAAAGTAATTCAAGAGAGGTTGAAAATGGCGCAGAGTCGTCAGAAATCCTACACCGACGTTAGGAGAAGTAAGTTAGAGTTTGAAGTAGATGATTAGGTATACTTAAAAGTTTCACCCATGAAGGGTGTTATGAGATTTGGTAAGAAGGGGAAGCTTAGTCCCCAGTATATTGGCCCTTACATAATATTAAAAAGGGTTGGTAATGTAGCTTACGAGTTTGAGCTGCCACAAGAGTTAGCAGGGGTTCATCTGGTATTTCACATCTCCATGCTGAAGAAGTGTATGGACGATCCTTCATTTATCATACCAACTGAAGATATTGGCACCAAGGATAGTTTATCCTATGAGAAGATTCTGGTTCAGATTCTAGATTGCCAACTTCGCCAGTTGAGGACTAAGGAAGTAGCATCTGTCAAAGTTCTTTAGAGGAACCAATTTGTTGGGGAACCTACTTGGGAAGTGGAGGAAGATATGAAGAAGAGATATCCACATCTCTTTAAAACCGTGGAAATTCCAGATCAAGGTACTAATTTTCTTCTTAGTACTCTTTAATTTATGAGATTGCATGTTGTAATTGCATTGCTTGTGTTAGGTGTTTGAGCTGAATGTTAGATGTTACACCCTTAGCTTAGTAAAATAATCTCATTCGAGGAATTGTAACATCTTGCTATTTTAATGAACTAGGAAGAGTTAAAAAATTGAAATAGTCATTTTATGAAAGAATGGAAAAATCTGGAAATTTGGTCGACTTATGTTAAGTATGGTCTTTGGTCAACTTCAAATGATCATAACTCCTACCTCAAGATGAGTTATGTGTGCTTCCAGATACCGTAGGAAAGATAATTGAATTATCTTTCCAACGCCGCCAAGTTTACGCGATTCTGAGTTTGTATAAATGAGATATGCCTATTGGAAGTTGGGTTGTTTGGATAAGGAAAGTCCAATCCGGATTTTTAAAGGGTAGTTTGGTCTTTTCGTTGCCCAATTGTTTTATTTCGTTTTTGGTAATTAAGTTAGGGTCTAATCTGAATTAGATCAGCTGACGTGTTTACCAAAATACGCTAGGGCTTGGAGTAAAGAGACAAAGGAGAAAGGAGAAGAAAAGTTCATAGTTCGTAGAGTTCTTGGAGATTTTCATGTGGATTTCACCAAGGGTTAATCCCTACGAGGTATCTGAGGCGCTCATAGTGTTGGGTTTGTTCACCCACATGCCAAACATGTTTATTTCAGAGTGAATTCGTCCTGAAAGAGTTTGGAAGTTTGATGTTCTTGATATATATCCTTGAATTTGATGTCGTGCTTGAATTGGGATGAGATTGAGAAGTTTATGAGATCATTACGTTGAATTACAGAGTTCTTTAGAGTTAGGTTCTTATGTACATTTGCTGGGTATCTGAATCTATAAAGAATTTTGGGAAAATAACCGAGTTTAGGCAAATTTGGGGATGGAAAATGAAGAAGGAAAATAGTCAGGAGAATCTGGGCACTAGCTCCGCGTCGCGGATCTACTCCCTAGATTCGGGAAAAGTTCCTTCGTGTCGCGGAGCGGTCACGGACGGTTCTGCCTCAAAAATTTAAATACATCTCCGCGTCGCGGACTAGTATTTAGTTAGTGATTTCTTGATCTTTTCTCATGTTTAACAATCTAAAAACACTCCTAAACATCATGAGATCGTTCCTATCACAAATCACAATCCTTGAACCTATAATTCAATTCAAGGAAAGTTAAGAGTCAAGTCAAGGAAAGTTAAGAGTCAAGTTAAGAGATGTCAATAAAGTTTTCCAAAAGTCTTTTACAAACGTTCAAACTTTGTTGTAAGACTTAAGCTTTGAGTTGAGTAAAGAGTAAGAGCAAAGTTCATTTCTTCAAATATTATACGGGAACTAAATGTTCCCAAAAGTTAGAAATGTTTTTCACATTTGAGAAAGAAGGGGAACATCGATTCCA
Source organism: Solanum lignicaule (assembly GCA_029582545.1). NCBI lineage: Eukaryota > Viridiplantae > Streptophyta > Magnoliopsida > Solanales > Solanaceae > Solanum > Solanum lignicaule. Next base: position 7,486 of record JAJOOF010012756.1, on the reverse strand, counting down.
AAAGAGCTTTTAAGCTAGGTTTTGAGTAATTATCTCAAACAAAAGAAAGAAGTTTGTTTTAAAAACATATGAGCTAAGTATACTTTTGGAAGTAGTATTGAGCACTGATATGGGGACGCAAGTTCACAATAACTCAAGTCTCCATAAACTATGTAGCCTTTATGGGTAGTAAAGGATCATACTTTTTAGATGATTCCTGAAGTGACTTTTAGCATTGACTAGTGGATCCACTTAGTTAAGGCGTTCTATATGACTACAAAGTATAGAACAGTTCTGGCAACGTGGGCAAGACATTGTATCACCACTTAGTCTCATAGTGGTGGTTGTCGGTTAGAGAATCTCCCACAAAAACTATATTACTTTATTATATGAATAAAGTTGTGTTTGTTATTGCATTTTATTTAACGAACTAAGTTGCTTTCTACTATTTTATAAGGCTTTCCATATATTGCATGTGTTTTATTGCTTATATTGAGTTAAGTTATTCATGAGTTGAGTAAAGACAGTCAAACAGTTAGTAGTTGAGTTGTCTTTACATTATTATTTCTTATGTTAAGACTTGAGTAGCCATTTTGGTGAAGTTAAATGATTCACCTTTAAACCTTCTAAGTTATTTTATTAACCAATTTGGTAAACGTGCATTTGATTATTGTAATAATGCTTAGAGTCTTCCGCTGAGTAATTAGGCCAGGCCAAGGGTTTGGTTGGGGCCAGCAATGGTTCTCGAGTGCCAGTCCTGCCCAAAGTGTAGGTTCGGGGTGTGACAGATATGCTATCCCGCATTCTAAAAAGGTTTAAGGATCAGATAAGGTACTCAAGGAGATTAAGGATAATTTCTCGTCTTTAAATAAAATAGTGAACTCTCATTCGGTTTCCATAATGTATCCTGCGACTCAAATGGGTCAAATCTCGGCTCACTTAAACCCAAGACCAAAAAGGAGTCTTCCTAGAGATACCTTAGTCAATCCGAAGAATGAGGCTTGAGTTCATGGCCACGTGATGCCACGACGTTAAATAAGGCGCTTGTTGGGAGGCAATTTAAGTTTTACTTTTTGTTATTTGAATAACGTTTGTTGGATGTGCAGGTTGAAATTTGAATTTTGGAGGAAAAATGCAATTGGGCGAGCTCATAGCTCACTCGGTGAATTGTCGAGTAGCTCGGCATGCCCGATTTAGCTCGCCCGTTGAACCAACTTATAGGCTGATGTTTTTCCAATTTAGTGAGTTGATTTCCACTCGGTGAATCGCCAAGTGGATCAGCGACATAAGTGGGTCTCGCAGATCAAGGCGCGAATTGAAGGGTCAAGTCCCTTTCAACCATTTTAAATTCAAACTCTCTCCTTCTTTTGAACTTTTCAACTCTTGCACTCTTACAATCAAACCTTAGATTATATTTTTAGTTTAGTTGTGTGGGTATCCTCGTGTGAGATTAGAATCTAAAGTGTTGTTCATCCTCCCATCATTGCTTAAGTACTTACTTGTCTACATCTGAAGTTGGTTTTTCAGAATTTTCTTTTAATTCATGATTTAGACTGAGTAGTTACTGGATCTATTGTGTGCCTTGATTGTATGCCAAAGTGCTCGTTGAAATCTGATTTAAAATAAAATATGTTTGATAACTTGTTTTATGCCTAATTGGTTTGAATTTCATTTTCGATTTGATTAAATTATTGATTTACATGTTAGGTATTGTACAGGTAAAGTCCTAGTAGCCCGAATTCAGCCAAATGGCTTGATTTTGACCAATGATGGATTGGGTGACATCATTCTTAAGGGAAAAATCATCGATTTGATAGAATTTAAATCAATTGGAGGGGATTCTGAGTACCCCAACTTAGACATTTATCGTGGGTAGGTTAGAATTGTTGGGAATTGTGCTTGAAATTGTTTGTTCTAGGATGTTCGTTGAGAATTGGAATTTGGGTTGGGTATTGGACACGTTGGGCCATTTGGAGAGCTGAGTCGAGCTCGCCAAATGATCGGTGGTTCACTGAGTGACCTTCTTATCTCCTATTTGACTTGAATTATTGGGATTATTTTCTGTAAATTTTGGCAATGTTTTGCCGCTCGCCACGGTGACTCGCCGAATTTCTCTATAATCGCCTTCCTGACCCCTAATTTTGCTAATTTATTCAGTGATTTTTGGCAAGACTGCCCTTTCTTGCAGAAGAGGTTTGGCGACTCGCTGATTGGGTTTTGGTCTTTCTTATTTGAGCAAAATTTTCGCTGATTTGTCCTGTAACTTTCGGCGAGTCTTTTGTTGCTCGCCGAGTAGTTTGGCGAGTTTTCCTACAACTTTTTGAAAATTTTATTTCATTAACCGTTTGCAATCGCATATATTTCATTTGTATTGTTCTACAAATATGTCTACATCGAAGCTTTCTGTACGAGGTCCAGCACCCCAAAAGAAGGCCAAAGGGGTTGTAATAACAGCAGAGGTTGCACCTCCACGAGCTACTCATCCAAAACATTCTAGGGGAGTGTTAAGGGCAAAGAAAAGAAGTAGGTGGTAACAAGTTCTAGTTTTAGTCTGATTTCATCAGAATGTATGGGCATCAACTCTACCCATCTCTCCTCCTCTGGGTCTGAAGGTGAGAAAGTTGTGGGGGCCAAGAATACTATTCACACACCGGCAACATAGGGAGAGTTTCTCAAGAGGAAGCGCTCAGAACTGCGATGTAAAGCAGTTCATGATCAATTGGAACAACCTTCCAGCACTTCCGACGCCTCCAGTACCTCTAGTCTCTCCGACACCTCAAGTGCCCCCGGCCTAAGTACATCCTCCTCAATCTATGAATTGACTGAAAGACACCAACTTGCGGACTATTTTGGAGGAGAAGCAGTTGTCTGCTAATGGTGTGGTGGACAGGTATCTAGGTGTATGGGAGGCTCTTTGTTCCACAAGTTCCAATAGTTCACAAAGCCCCGAAATCCATATGTTCCTTCATGGGTTTGGGAATTTTATGCAGGTTATGCAAAGTTGATCTCTAAAGGGAAAAAGAAGTAAGATTAATGGAACCGGTTGACTACGTAGAGGTGCGTGGTAAACAAGTCAAGTGCAACGAAACTGATATTAATGATGAGTTGGACAACCTGGGTGATCCATTCTGTCACGACCCATGGGTACACCCTAGATGTAACATGACATACAAGACCCCGAGAGGCCTCATATAAGCCACTTAGCTTTGGTAACATAAGATAATAGAAAATACGAGATTTTTAAAACATTTCAACAACATCAAAGTCTTTTATAAATGAAATGGAAGTCTATTACACTTTGTCTCAAAACCATCTAAAACATGAATATCTTGGGACACAACCCATACAACATTATTTAAAACATACAATGAAAGAACATAAGAGTAATGGTGACCAAATCCTCAAATGCAATGAGGACTCACCACTCTTCAAGCTTAACTTCCACTAAGATCTTAGCCACATGAATGAGAGTCGAGATCGTTGGACCCTACATTTGGATAAGAAATGTAGGAAAGAGTATGCGTTAGTACAAACATGTACTAACTATGATAGCTTGCATAAACATCAATATAAGCATAAGAGTTAGACAATATAAGTCATAAGCATAATCAATGCACATAATAGAACATATCAACATAAGAGGAATACTTCTTGAAGTCACCTCAAAGCATACTTAGCAAAAGCATGAGAAATCTTCCACTAGTCTTACTCGTCATAGTAGGTAACCTTATGCCATCATCCAAGCTCATCACCTATCATAACACGTGAATCTCATGTTGAAACATACTTACGATACTTCCTTGAAGTAACCTTGTTTCATCATAACTATGCTAACTTGATGGAGATTAGTCCATTCTTATTTGTTCTTATTATCCATGGAAGGCACGTCATCTTGCCAATCCAAGCTAAGTCATTATTAATGGAAGGCACCACATACCAATCCAAGATAATCACGAAGAGGTCTCATAATACCAACTCAAGCTACCATGGGAAAGCACCTCATCATGCCAAACCAAGCTACCAGGGAAAGTACTACTTACAATTCAAGCTTCCATGAATGGTTACTATATACCAATTCAAGCTACCATAGAAAGTTACTATTTACCAATCCAAGCTATCCATGAAATGGTATGGCCTTACCAAGTTAAGCTATCCATGAAATGGTCTTATCTTACCAAGTCAAGCTATCCATGAAATGGTCTTGTCTTACCAAGTCAAGCTATCCATGAAATGGCATTGTCTTACCAAGTCAAGCTATCCATTAAATGTTCCTGTCTTACCAAGTAAAGCTATCCATGAAATGGTCTTATCTTACCAAGTCAAGATATCCGTGAAATGGTCTTGTCTTACCAAGTCAAGCTACCATGAAGGGATCTCATATTACCACTTAAAGCTACCATGGAAAAACATCTCGTTATGCTAATCCAAGCTATCTTTAGAGAATCATCTCTTGTGTTAATCCAAGCTAAGTCTTATTATCATAGTTCATAAATTCTTTGATTCATTTTAGGTGAGCAAGCCTTTCAACCTAATCATTCTATGTGAGAAAACATTTCACATTCATACATTCATACATTCATAAAGGAAATCATGTCGGTAAATCCCTTCCACAACAATTCTATCTAACAATAATTAATAATCATATTAGCTTTACTCTCAAAGCCCTAATAATCATAATTCATCATACATGCTTCACTCTCAAAGCAATACATATCATAATCATTATATATGCCTAAATCTCAAGACAATTCTAATCATAGTTTCTCATAGATGCTTCACTCTCAAGCAATTCTAATCATATATCATTATATAGGCTTCAATATCAAGCACTACTAGTGTATCTCATCAATCCTATAAGAATACATCTAAACCCACAAATTGTCCTTTCATGGCATAAAACCCATTTCCATCAATTTCATCTTTCTAGATAGGGGTTAGGCATGGGTACATGTAAATTCATCCTAAACGCATGTAATCCTATCCATTCATGCATAAACAATGATAACCCAATCATTTGGATCAACTTTCATTAATACCCACAACATTAGAAGAAAACCCTAACTCAAATTGGGGAATTTCAACTTTTCAATTGGGGAATCTTAGGGACTCCATGGATGAAAGGATTCCATGGATAAAGAGTCATCATACCTTACTAAAAAAGCCCACAAATTCTTGAAACTTGACCTTGATCCTAGCTTGAACTCCTTCTTCTTCATCAAGTTCTAGAGAGAGAAATATTTGGAGAGGAAGAGCTTGATCAACTTATGGAAATTTAAGAGAATAATTTTTTTTTGGGAGATTTGGTTGTTTAGAATCATTATATAGGGCTTTGGGTAGAAGGAAAAATGTCTTAGTATTGAGTTAAAACAATTGGTAAAAGACCCAATAATGCTTGACTTAACAACTAGAAGCCCACTACGGGTCGTCATGACCACCACGGCCTGTCAAATGGGTCGTGAAGAAATTCAGCCTGACAGGGCTTCCATATTTCGGGAATAACTATTTACTCTGAGATGGGAATTGAGAAAACTCTGTGGCGTTGGAAAGAGGACTCAGAGACCTTTAATTTGATAGGTCATGGGCCAGCTAATTCATTTTTTGCTAAAAGATATGATCGTTTGAAGTTGACCCCAAACTCTAAGTCTATTGAAAACCCTTCACAAATGACTTCATGGTCCGTGTAGGGCTTCACGGTCCGTGTAGGGCTTCATAGTCCGTTGTGATTCATGTGGCCCTTAACCAGTAGCTAGGGGAGGACCCTACTAACTTGACCCACTTGACGACCACTTTGATAGCCCGTCAACTTCACCACGGGTCGTCTAGGCGTCCTTCAAAGTAAAGCTTGCATGGGGCAGGTTCTGGAAACGTACCCCGAGCCCTTAAATGGTACGTGGTTCCCTTCATGGCCCGTATGGGGCTATGTGGAGGATTCCATGATCCACTTTTTGGGCTTATGAGTTTGCTACTTGGCCCATTTCTAGACTCCTTGATTTTGGGGTGTTACACATTCTTTGGCCGATAAGGTACACACTAAGACGCTAGAGGATTTGAAGGGGTGGCTTGACCCGTTTCTGAGTAATGCCACACCTCCCTGGCTAAAGGCGAGAGTTGTAATTGAGAAGAAGGATCTGAATTTTGGAGCCCGATATTGGTGTGGGTTTATTAGCAGCACCTTGATGCCGTTGCAAAACGAGTCCATCATCCAGCATCCAAAAGCTTCACTATTGGGTTGTATTGTTGATCGGGAGCGGCTGACTCTCGGGGAAATAATTTCACTAGTTTAGATGCACGTGCCTTGCACATGAATATCAACCCATGTACTACATTATTTTGCAAACAATTATAAAATGAATGATAAAGTATAAATTCCTATGAATAGTGTATGTAAATTTTCTTATGATTAGTATTGAAAGTTAGTCACTCTTAAAATCTCTTAGTAACAACTCTTTAATCTAATTTCTCCTCCCTCTCCCATAGTGCATACTTAGATATTACTATATTGTTCGAGTTCTAACTTTTATTATAATATAATAATGTGTGTATATATATATATATATATAGAAGATATAATAAATTAGATGTTTTTAGTTGGAATATTATATTAATTTCACATTCATGTTAGGAGTGTTCAAATTTCATAGAACTTTGAGATTGTCAACGACTGTAAATCAAACTTCAATTTTTAAGAAGAGAAGAATAGAAAACATAAAAAAAAACATACTTTAAAAATGTGAGTAAACCCCTCCATATATAGTTAAAAAGGGTAGTATATGTATGTGTATGTTTTTTCTTATTATAAAATTCATAGTCTTTCGGAAATGTCACAATTCATGAGAAAAGTCAATACTCTTTGGAGAGTCATAGCAATTCAATATGAAATGGTATCTTATTTTTATATAATATCATATAAATTTAAAAAATATAATATAAAATATAGAAGATATACTAAATTGGGTGTTTCATGAAGAAGAAGAACAATGAAAAACATTAATAATTGTAGTTGTAAAAATTGAGGAAACCCCTCTTTTTATAGCCAACACGGGGTAGTGTATGAAAAAATGATTATTTTTCCTTATAAAAAAATCCACAACCCTTCAATTTTCACTGAACTTTGAGATTGTCAACGTCTGTAAATCAAACTTCAGTTTTAAAGAAGAGAATAATAGAAAACATTAAAAAATCTTAGTTTAAAAATGTAAGGAACCCCCTCCATTTATAGTTAAGAAAGGGTAGTATATGTTTTTGCATATTTTTTCTTATTATAAAAGTCACAATTCATCAGAAGGTCACAATTAATCGGAAAAGTCAATACTCTTTGGAAAAGTCATAGCTGTCACGACCCGATTTATCGAGTCATGATGGCACCTACTATAACCCACCAGCAGGTAAGCCAACCCGTAACCCGGAAAAACAAGTAACGGGTCTGAGGGTAGAAATTAAACAAGAGTAGGCAAATAACAATATAAACAGGTGGACGCAAACCAAAAACATATATACAAATAAAGAT